>CAJNOP010000018.1:1652559-1662782 GCA_905250075.1 Rotaria sp. Silwood1 | reverse complement strand
GTGGGTGGGTGTGGGGTGTGGGTGGGTGTGGGGTGTGGGTGGGTGGGTGTGGGGTGTGGGTATTGTCTCTTTCCACATTCACACCCCATCCACACCCACAGGGTGGGGTGTGGGTGTTTGGGTGTGGGTGTGGTGGGTGTGGGTGGGTGGGGTGTGTGGGTGCGGTCGCTGGTGTGGGTGTGTAAGTGCGGGTGTTGGTGCTGATGTGGGTCTTTAATGTCTCTTCACACACACCCACACACAGACACACCCACACACCCACACCCACCCTCACCCACACCCCACCCACACCCATCCCACACCCACACCCCATCCTAGTTCGGACCATATCAAAGAGGGACCCTCCAAACTCCCTAATCGACCCGAACAACACTATGTTTTGTCCTTACAATAGTGAAGAAAAACCTTCCTGATTCATTTTTATACCTAAATTTTACATATCTTGAAATTCGAATATCTCGGTCCAGGCAAGCCATAAACACGTCATATTTTAAATTTGTTAGTTTGATAGTGAGACCTTTAATTTGACCCGAATATGTTCTGTCTCCTTGAGTTTCATCACACACACCTCCATTGTAAGTAATATATTGAATTTATTAATTTTTGAAAGCTTTTCTCTTCGTTATATAGCGTACTAGCAGTCTTATGCTTTAAAATATCACGCAAGTTTTTTTTTTTTACATATTTTAATTCATGTAAATGTTGAAGTCGTCCGTCTATAAAAGATGATATTAATTGATATTCATATTGCAAAATCTTTTAGTAATGAAATCGAATTATTTTACTTTATAATGCGTTCGATGTTGCCTAAAATTTTTCTGTTCGTTCTTTATACTCGTCAAAACGGAAAACAAACATGCTATGTAAACAAGTCACCCTCCTTTCATCTACAATACGCATAGTTACTGCGGTAATGTATGAATTATTGAAACGCAAAAAAATATTTCAGGTATTCTTCCCATTGATGACGTTCTACTGTTTGCTTGATCAGTTTATCGCTTATTAAAGTAAGCTGATTTTGCAGCAAAATGCAGCATTCAAATATTATCGACATGGACAAGTAAAAAACGCACATAAACATATGGAGCTATCGACAAAAACTACTCAACACTTAGTTTTTAAAATAAATGACCCAGGTGAGCAAATTGCGACTAAAACGACCAATCCTATTTCTAATCGTCTCGATACATTTTGTCTAGATTTTTTCTCGAAAAGTTCTTGTACATGCCTAGTCCGAAATCAATTGTAGTCCATAGCTCATGTCTTGGCTGATTAACTGATGGGCATCATTTTGTCTGTTACGTATAGCTTTCTTAAGAAAAAGACTAGGCATATTTTATCCTCCTGAAGTCTATCAAAAAACGATTTTAAATAAAAAAAAAAAAATAAGAGTACACAGAATGCGTTGTGATCTGATGTATTGGTTGAGTTCGGACTAGTCAAATTTAGAATAGATAAGGATGATGGACAGATTTGAATACATACATATGATACATCACTTACGTATCATTCAGAGCACTAAGTCATCCAGTCAAGAAATTCATGTCTACACGTTCATAATCATCCTGAGGTGGTATATACTACAATTTTACTCAAACTTTTCTTCAGATTCTCAAATGAATAAAAAATTATTTTTTTTTTCAAAAATACCAAATCATTTAGACAAGACTAAACAAAATAAATTAAAGTACTCTTTTTTTCAAGGGTATCTTTTGATTATTACCAATTAGAATTAATTGTTATTATTCTGAAATAGAATTTCAAGTACAAAGATAATTTGAAAATTATTTAAACTCAAAAGAAACTAAATACTTTTGATATTATGATTTAATTTTATTTAAAATTTCAAATGCACATTGTAAATAGCATGCTAACTATAATAAAATATTATTATAATACAGAAATTTTTAACTCATCTTCAAATTTAATATCTTCAATTTATTTTACACAATTAATAAATTTTAAAACGTACACATTTGCACGTTTCACTAAGAAACAAATATTGTGCATTTGATTTTCTCATACGTTTTAATACTTTGATATATTTTTGTATTTGATTTTTGTATACGAAAGTACAAAATATGATGAGACATATCAAAACACAGATATACAACAGATGTTGTCTGTCTTGACTTCCGTATCGGTTTTTTACATGTTCTCTAACTGTCAGTCAAATTAAGAAATATATCAATAACATCGGTCATTACACAGAAATGGCAGATATCAGAAAATTCTTTACTTTACATTCTATTACTTTGTCTTTCCATCCCTACTCAGTCGAAACAAATCGGATATTTTGCAGTACTTCGATTATTAAGGACTAGACTTGGCGATACTCTTTTAAAAATAAATGAACCAGTCTTGAGTATGGATGGATGTGGGTGTGGATCTTTTCTTCTATGACATCAACATCCATATCCACCCTTGTTGAATATAATCATATTTATTAATTGATAGTATTGCAAAACGAAATCTAATTTAAATAAATTTGTGTATCCAAAGGGTGTGGGTATTGGTGTACATTTTTCCTTTAGTCACATTCACAACCTGCAGTGACAAAATTCTAACGCGGTGTATGCCAAATATAAACCTTTTACCATGAAGCCACGCAGTATCCTGTTTTTGTATTGAAAGTTAATAGCATACGATGTTTTTTTACCAAAAGAATGGAGTATCGAAATGAATAATACAAGATTTGACGTCTGAGAATGTGAATGAAGAAAAAACTTTTATGCATTACAATGGAGATTTCTGCTTTCTCATATTGGTTTTTTATTTTATTTTAATATTTATTGTCAAATATTATTCAACATAAGACAGTTCAATGCTCAGTCAAACTGGGATACATTGTAGTGTTGCTGATGTCTGTCGTTTTGTTTCCATCCTGAAAAAAAAATAATAAAGATTTTAATTGAATTTTTAGTAAGACAAGCAAAGAGAGTTATTGGTCAAAACTGTAAAGTAAATGTAGTCTAAAGTTTTGTGCATGTATTAATGTTTTGCTCAAAAATAGTTTCTGAGAGACTCAAATATCGGCAATTGAGCAACATTTTTGCTGTGTTATTAGTTCGATCTAATAAATAATATTATCGTCTACAAACAATAAAAATGTTAATGAAATTCCGAATATGATTTTAATTGTTGGTATTAGAAAACATGAGTAACTCCAGCGAAAAAATTTCAAACAACACTAAACAAACTATTTTCTATAGCATAAAACCTACTATCGAATTTAACGTGCTCTTGAATGTTTTTATGAAAGGTATTCGAATTTGGAATAACGATTTCGTTTGATCTAACCATTCAGATAGATAGATTTTGAAAATAGATAGGTTTGACCATATAAATAATAATAATGATAGAAAAGTAATTATTGTAAAGACTAAAAATAATCCACGCATTGAATCAACAGTCTTTGAAGTTGATGTTTCATATGAATATGGACAATAGTTTGTTTGAAACCATTTTTTACGTAACATTTCAAGTTCACCTGACTCTCTTAATAATAAAATATTAACATCTAAATCTTTACCATATAGCCATTCTTTGGGTGTAACAATACCAAAAACACCTTTATTAAAACCATCTCCAATTAAAGTTAAATTACAATAAATATTATTAATACTATATTCAGCCGTACTCATATCAACAAGAGCTGCATCAATAGTGCCATCAAGTAAACGATCATACAATTCATTTTGAGTTTGTACTGAATAAAAACTTCGACTATTAGCAGATATTTCTCTTAAAAAATAATCTTCACTTGTTGTGCCATCACGAATACCAATACGATTAAGTGGAATTATTCCTTTTTTGATATCATCAATTCCTGAAACAATACCTTTGGTTTTTGATATTGTTAAATCTGATGTTAAATTTGCTGTAAATGTCGCTACTAATATTAAACATAACATATATAAACCAGCAGTTACTAAACGTCCAGCAGATGTACTAACATGAAAATCAGCACCATATCCAATTATATTACCAAATGAATACCAAATGCTCATTCCTAATTGAGATAGTATTGGTCTATCTTTTAATGCTGCATTATGATTTCTTTCTACAAGACAAATCAATAAACCAGCATAAATAAAAGAACCTAATACTAATAACCATAAAGTAGTTGAAAACGTATTTAAGAATGATAATAGATCAATACGAATATCAGGTAATTTTCGCATTATAATACATAAAGAATCATCAAAAATCGCATTAGAAAAATCAACTGATTGTCTTCGTGTAGCTGTAACTGTTACATCACCAATGACAATATCATAAGTACCAGTTTCGACTGCTTGAATTAAATCGTTATATCTTACATTTGATGGTGCTATTTGAATATCTGAAATAAATCCGATTCGATTTTCTAACAATTTAATCAGATCAGGTACATAACCAATTAATTGTTCTTTTTTCGCTTCGGATTTACTAATAACATTTCGTTGTATTGTGAATGGGGCTGATTCGATAACACCGATTCGTAAATGTACACCTTTAAGTGTTGCTCGACCAGACGGAACTACTAATGAATTGTATGGCCAAATTATAATACTTGTTCCTTGAAACATTGTCCAATCACTTGAATCAGAATATTGTAATACTGGTACCAAACTTAAACCATGTGAAGAATGTTGAACATTTTGTACATAATAATAAGAACCATTGATTCGATCTGTTACGTTAACAATGAATTTTATAGGACCAGATACACCAAGAAAATCTATTGTACTAAGTGCATTTAATAATAGATCTGAATGAACAAAACGACGATCAAAACAATATGAAAATCCGACAAATGACAAACATGAAGAAGAATTATTTGTTATTGTTGAATAAAGTTTTTCTAATGACAGAATTAATGACCATGTTGCATCAAATGCAAATAATGAATAGGAATTTACTTTTGCCTTTCCAGGAAATGATTCTGGTGCATATTTTTTCCAAATCTTATATGCTGCTTTTAATAATGTTGTATTAATTGATGCATTAACAATACTTGCTGTAACAGGTTCAATTGAAAATAGTCCCAATAATTTATCGTGATATGTTTTATTAAACGAATCTAATGAAATACTTGAACTTAATATCCATGTAAATAATGGACCCAATACATCAGCCTGAAGAGCCGTCTTTAAAACAATAGATATATAATTCGATTGAACCCATACAATAATAATTCGAGTTGCACTATTTGTTAAATATGTTTTTAAATCACCTCGAATACGAAGTGTATTAATATCAAATATTATGAATTTTTCAATTGTTAAATTATTATTATTGAATACTTCATCCATTCGTTTAGCTGCTCCAGATCCAAATGCATCATTTTGATAGATAAGTATACATGATGTCCAATTGTATAGATGAAATAATTTTACAATTGCTAATGCTCTTGAATTATCTGAAGGAACTATACGATAAAAATTTGGATATGCATTGTGATCAGATAAATCAGGATCAGTTACACTAGGCGATATAACAGGTATACCTATGGTTTTACCAAAATCAGCTATTAAATGAGCTTCTCTTGATAATCCTGGACCAACAATACCAACAATATTTGAACGAGACACAGCTTGACATGATTTACTAAGTGCATTGATTATATTACCATTAGTTTCTTCTAATTGCCATCCTATGAATTGTCCATCTATTGTTATGTTGTATTGTTGAGAAAGTATTATAGCTGCTCTAAACATAGCTCGACTATGAATATATATTTCACTAGATTCCGTTGTATTTGGTATATTATCGAAAAGGCCTAATAGTTGAATGTTCGAAGAGTTTAACAACGGCCAAGTCGCTATTACATAAGATATATTCAATTTTGTGAACATCAAGTAGAAAAATAACCATCGAAAATTCCACTGAAATATCATTGCTGCACACTAAAATAAAACGTATCCCTAGTTATAAACTCATATATGGCCATAAAAATGTGACCTGGCTAATCTATTGACTATTGACTATTCACTGATCATTTTGTCTTGCACACACAACTACATACAGACAAGTCCATTGAATATGCGAGACTTATCTAGATTATTTCTTGTTTTGTTGCAAGTCGAAGACATACCGAATCTAACGGTTTTGCACTTTCAGAGCAGACATCACTAATTCAAATTAGATCGAACAAAATACCAATATTTAATTTTACAGGGAAAAATGAAAAGCGCTCTGATTACTAGATTTGAACCATGTTATCAGCATGTCCCCAATAATGACATATACAACATATTTTGTTTTAGTAAGCAGTATAGTGAAAAATCTATTGGCAACATACGAGTCTGAATTACGCTCACTGTTTCTGTTGAAAAACACGGATGTTTTTGTAAAAAGATACATAAAATAAGTAGCTTTTAAAGGTTAGCAAATCTATCATATCATGCGTTTTATGAAACACGATCTAAGAAAATTCTTGAGATATATTGGGTAGAAATGAATAGCTTATTCATAAACAGTTCTTTAACATTAATGTTGTATTTAATGAAAGGCATCCTGTCGGGCATATTAATAATAGTAATTCATCTGTCTGCCGATTACAAATTTTGACAGACATTGATGATATACGATTACAGAGTGCACATCTATTATTTTAATATTATGAACAGTTATACTGACTCCTATTCAGAAGAAATTACTGAAAGCATGGTTTAGAAATGCTCTGTGAAAAAAACAAATTCAAAGAATTTCCTTTAGATCATCGAAGGTAGGTACATTGTGTTTTATATTTTCACCCTACAGAGATGTTTTCTGCCCTTTTGACTATGAAATTAAATTGTTTTGAAGAGCAGACATTAGGTAAATATCATTATCCGAATCAAATGATACAGACATTACAATTTTATTAATGTTTTGCTTTAGTTCGACAAACTACGTGAATAAGAAATACAAATACAAGTTTTCAGTAGATCTCCTTTTCCAGTTTTTACAGGATGTCACCGAGCATAAAGATCTTGCTCAGTCCTGTGAACACCTCTATTTCAAAGTAAATAAAGAATGAGTATATCGTGAGTAAAATAACGTGCGGTCCAATGGATACATCTATTACAAAAAATAATTCTGTCGGCAATGCACTGTGCAAAAAATAGAACTATGTAAGGTTAGTGTTATATTATTCTTAACCCTGAAGAATCATGATAGCTATGTGCAAGATGGAAAAGCCTATACAAGTAGTGTTACATACGTTGAGTCGGGTTGAGAGTATATATGACGTAGTTCACTGTCGATACATATGTATATGCTTTTTAATGCAACCTACTAAAATACTAACAAAAAAATCGTATAATTATACGGTTCTATTTTCTTTTTACCCTAGTCTGGGTAATTTATTTTTCTTTTGCTTCTGCTCGTTGAAAATAAGCGAGAATAAAATCAAATAACGATCCAGAAGAATAAAATCGTATTAGTAATTACATCATTCACGTCTCCACTCTTTTATCATGCATGAAACGAAAAACAAGGATTGAAGAACACGATCGTTTTGGTACATTGAAATTCACCCACACCCACACTCTCACTCACCTTTTTTTACAGTATAGTGCTATCGTATAGTTTTCATAATTTTATTTTGATTTTATTTAAAATAGTGTCTGGAGATGTTCTTAAAAAGAGCAAAACATATACAAATTGATTTAAATTCGTGTAATATTATCGAGAAATAATTTATTTACTTCAATTTTTACATCACATTATTTCATTTTTTTTATATGAATATTGTTTGTCATATATTATTAGACATACAAAAACAATACAAAACTGAATCAAACTTGAATGTCCATTAGAGGGTCTTGATATTTCACTATCGTCTTTTCATTCTGAAAAATAAAATAACATGAGAGATTTCGGTCGATTTTCTAGTAGAAAAGTCAAAGAGATTTATTGATAAGAAAGGTGTGGATGTGGACCGTATTGTTATATCCACACCCTTGTCTCTTATATTTGATAAAAATGAATGCTAATCAACTTTAAATTCTAAACTCAGATTTGCGATGTACTCGATTGACTATGACTGTTTGGTCGTGGGTGCAGTTGTGTGGGCGTTTTTCTTGTTTTTATCCACACTGCCTACCCACACCCACACCCTCAATCGAGACATCGTCTCAAAACTCTGTGTAGTTGTTTGCACTTCACTTTATACGAAATTTAAATGGAAATCTTTTCAAAATAGAATCAATTTGTTTACACATCATATAAAGTAACACATGTTTTTATCCTTCAAGAGAAAAATGCACAAATATTAATAGACGATGGAATAACACGTGTTATAGATACTTTTTTCTTTTCCAATATACACTGTGTTAGAAATAACTCTTTCTTTCTCCACATGACGAATATATTTGTCGTCTTGTTTCTCTTGGGTCGAAAGAAGTATTTCGTTTTCAGTTCGCTCGATTACCACGTCGAATTGCAGTGTTGTCATCTGATTATCGACTATTTCGCTAATCAAGTATTTGACTAACAAGATTCACTATTGGTTTTTGATCATCAGACGCCCAAATACATTCATTGGTCGATAGAATAAGAACGAATTGATTCTATCATTTACACATACGGAGATATGTGTCAACTGTATAAAGAGGAATGCTAATATAAAAAGAGTTTTAAAATTAGACAAATTTGACCATATATTCGAACTTTTATTTGAGGTCAAGAATGAAGTAAAGTTTTGTCTCGGATCTTTCTCTGGCGAGAACACACATCTGAGGAGCGGGTATGATTGCTAAGAGTATTTTTTTCTTTCACTAGATCCCTTTTCAACAATTTTATTTTTAAATGTGCATTTCTATTTCAGATCAGTGTCAAAATAGCATAAAGCTAAGTACAACATAGACACACTAGAAATGGACAATAACGTATTAGGTTCGTCTTTAATTTTTTTACAAAATATAAACGGATATTATCTAACTCTTTTTTTTCAGTTTTATCTACTCGCTTTGAAGATCTTTCAAATGAATTGATCTATGAAATATTTAATTGTATTGAAAGTTGGGATATCTATGAAATATTTGTTCAATTAAACATTCGATTTCAATATCTATTTACTAGTCAAATTTTTCGTCTCAAAATTAATTTACCAATAATACCAAAGAAAGATTTTCTTCGTCGATGTGAAATACTTGTAAAACCGAATATTGATCGAATGGTTTCTCTGTCTCTATCGAATTATTGTGCCATCGATTCGTTTTTCCAATTATTCTCTATTAATTCGTTTATTCATCTTGAAACACTCATTCTCGATGGTGTAGCATCGAACAATTCTCTTGTTCAACTTCTTAATGCTCTCGTATCATTCCACGTGTCTTTACACTTTCCGTCACTTCATCAAGCTATGATGGAAATGAAAATAATGTACTTCAATGTATTTTTTGTTTACCTGTAATCAAGTTGTGTAAATTAACAATGCATGGATTATTCGATCGTACATCTTTACCATAATTTTCCAAAACGTTCCTCCAAATAATTATATTATTTCGGATCAATTATTAGATAGATTCAAGTCATCATTGTGGACTAATCAACAATGGTTCTTAAAACGTCAACATTGGTCATGCGATGATGATGATGATAATGATTTAGCAGGAATATTTCATTCTATTCATTCGTACAGGTAAAATATTTCAATGTAATAGATTAAATTGAAATCTTTTGTTGGTTTTTTTGGTTGATTTTAGAAGAAAACCTTATGAGTTGAATCATTGTAAGGTCTGTGAAACGATTATTAAGTCAGCTTCTTATTTGACGATTAGTATTTCTGTTATAGCGATCGATAGTTTGATTCATTTTTCAAATGCGAGTAAACTTACTCTGATTGAAAATGATATTGAAAGTAGTGGTCGATCAATAATCAATATTAATAGTTTTATTCCGTTGATACAAGTTACTCATTTAGTAATTCGAGATGCATATTTTACTATCAGTCAACTTATTCAATTATTAAGATTTTCATTGAATATTCAATCATTAACCTTAATCGATATGGTATTGATGGATAAATGTACTTTATCAATCGAACAGATTTATCAAATTCGTTCGATATCAAAAACTAGCAAAGTTACTGAATTATCCATCCAAGATGATTGTTCATTAAGCTATCTTCATTTTTTTTGTCGATCTTTGTTCTCCTTTACAACGTCCTAAAGTTGTTGCAGTCGAAAGTCAAGTCAAATCAATTGTACAATTTTTATTATCAGGTAAAGTTCCAAACCTTTTCTGGTTAT
>CAJNOP010000018.1:1463712-1652549 GCA_905250075.1 Rotaria sp. Silwood1 | reverse complement strand
TAACTATTCTTTTTGATTGGCATGAATTTGATGATACACAAAAAAATATAATAATATCATTTGTTTACGACTTTGTTTAACGAAAAATTTCTAATATCAGCGAAAATAAAAGTATATCGGTGAATCATTTTAAGAACAGGAAGCTTCATTTAATCTGTATTCAATATGAGATTATTATGAAGTATTTTGACAAAAACGAACATGCTCTTCGAATGAAATTACGTAAATTAAACAGTTCATAAAAAAATTAACTTTTGGCATGTAGTTTTAGTAAAAGTGACAGTCAGTATGAACAAATGAAAAACAACTAATATTCACTGTTTATTATACGTTGATACTGGAAATTTTCTCGTTTTATTTAGAATTTCTAGAAAATGAAATCATACATAAAACGTCAATCTCTTGTACCAAAACACACGTTATATCGGTTAGATGAAGAAAATTTTATTTTATTCCAATGACAACTATTTCATCAAAGAAAAAGGGTGTGCGTGTGGGTGTGGGTGGGTGTGGGTGTGTGGGGTATGGGTGGGTGTGCGTGTGGGGTGTGGGTGTGAGTGTGGGTGTTGTCTCTTTCCACATTCATACCCCACCGACACCACATCCACATCCACGCCAAAATGATAAAACAAGGAACTGCAGCTAAAACGGAGCTAGAAATTTTTGCAGTTTCAAATGTTGGGAAGGAACTGATCAGCTCTCACTGTGAAGGTTTTTAGCTAAGAATCTTATAGAAAATATTTGTATTTTGAATATAATGCATTGTTTCCTTGTAAAGACAATCTGAAACATTTACAATGATTTGAAGCGATACAAGATATTTAGTATCTGAAAAAAGATTCTATGTTTGATACAGATGATTTACCGTCAAAACTGATATTAAGGCTTCATAATCATATGGCAAAATTATTTTCAAAAATTATGTTCATTTATACATTTTCTTATATTGATAATATCGATGATTAATCTTAGCTGATGAAATTTGTAAAATAGAAGTTGATGAAATTGTGAAGTCCATTGTCAGCATTCGTTCAATGTTTGTAGCAAAGGTGCTGGAGCCTCTTCAAATTTCAATTCGAATTTACCTTCTCCGCAATACTTATGTGTTCAAACATACCAATTATCCTCAAACTGATTATTTGCCGAATTCCAAGTCAATTGTATAGTTGATGTATGACCAAGATTTTCTTTTGGATCACCTGTCCTTACCACATGTTTATGCGTTAGAGCCAACTGAAGATTTTCTACGGAAAAAATACCATCGAAAGTAAAATTACCGACGTCATCTGTTCCTTGACCTGTCACTTTGTCTAAATAGTGATAGAACGCGAGTGGTAATCAATAAGGTCCATACCATTTACCATATTGATAATATCAAAAAGACCAGATTCCTCTCTCGAAAGGATCTCTTTCGTAGTTACGATTTCCTAGATTATATTTGTGGATAAAATCGGTATTTACTAGCGATGGCTTGTCACGTGTGCATTGACGACAACAAGACACAATTCAACATATCAATCAACACACTACGACCAATGCAACAATGGCGGTAAAAATACTTTCTTGTACTTCACATTCACGAGTACGACATGGTTCTTTACGACTACTTGAGCCTGCAATATCAATAAAACAAATATGATTTTTAATATGAAATCAATATTAAAACACATAGAGTGAGTGTCACGAAGAACGACGAGAAAAAGATAACTAATCTTGATCGATTTGTTGCACTGCTATTTGAATATCAAATGGAAATATTTTGATATGTATTATCAATCAAGAGCTTTCTTTCTATCTAAAAATATTTTCATGTGAAGTTTTAATGGCAGCACGTTGTTTCAACCAAAATAAGGCACTTTTCTCCGTCATTATTGGGACACTCGCTCTACTTGCCACTTACTACTGTTTCTTCCACTACTACCACCACCTGGACATTGAACGACAGTTTTCAATAGAGCCACGATAAGAATTAGATGTGTGGTGATATAGATCGTTTAATCTTCAACAATATGTCATTCATATAGATTTTCTATTAAGCATGATAGTCGCAGTTGGCTGCACACAATGAAAATTGGAACGGAATTGAATGCAACTCAATACCAGTTGCAACAGTCTGATGTATGACGGAAAGAACTTAGAAAGGAATTTTATAAAGACAAACAATATGGTTCAATTGAAATAATACAAAATCGGCAGAATTTTTATCGGATTATTCGAGTCTGATGAATAACAAAACAAACTTGTGTAGAAAAGCCTCAACAATGAACTATTAAAAACGATGCATAAGAAAATGAGAAAAAAATATACTTTTGATGATCATTTGACTGCATGCTACGAATTTTTCTGTTTTTTTTTCTGTCAACAAGAGTTAAAAAAAGTGTCTACAAATAATCGATGCCGTTCTGCCTACACAAACTATTTCAGTGTTGTTGTCTTAGCACCTTACAATGCTGTTCTACATCATTATATTGTACAAATACTCTTCATCAATCTTTAGCGATTATGAAAGTCAATGGACAGAATGTATTAGTCCCAATAAAAACGTTCTTACTCTTCTTTTCTTCTTTTAATATGTGTTGAGAACAATTCATAGTTGCTGTTTCTATCCAGAGAAACATACATCTATTTTTCAATGAAGTCTAAATTTTCTGGTCAAAGTCTTCAGTTTTGTCTTAGGTAATGTTTGCTGCTTCGAATGTGCCCTCAATTTCTAAAATTTTAATTAATACTGACGAATTTTTTGATAAAAATAGTGCAAAATCTTGTCTTTAGCCTTCACAATAATCGAAACCCTTGAACAATATCAAAGTAAAGTACTTTAGAATATTAATACACAATCAATTGCAAGCTAAACTATCCAACAAAAACTTCTGTGTTGATAATTGAGTTAAAGTAGAATGCAATTGTGTTTTAACGAAATACTTACATACTTGTATGTCATAGTCGCTTTTCTACTCTTAATTATTAAAAAACACCTTATTTGAACATGAGCTTTATATTTCTATTGAAATTCGACTCTACATCATTCATCGGAGTCGATTCAGTATGTGTTTAAATAAATAACATAGTCAGATAAATTTTCAAACGTCGACCAGCAAGTTTATAAATTTCGTTCCATTAATTCTTCTCACATAACAATTATTGCAGAATGTATATAACAAGGAAGAAAAAAGTGATTGTTTTAGAAGTCTTTTCTTAACAAGTGGAATGTATTCACCAAAGAAAAATCTTTCGTACAATTTTCACAGAACTGAAATGTAAATTACGCTGAAGCCAAACATATCGAAGTATCTGTTACAGTGTTTGATACGGACAAAAGGACCACATTGCAATCAAGAAGAAAAAAACAAACCGAATGAAGGAACAAAAAGTAAAAGCTTGCCGAGAATGAACTAATATCAATATTAGACTAAGCCGATTTTCATACATTCATTTGTTATTTATTTGTCATAGAGAATCAATGGAGATCCTTCGCTGCCTTCTCGAATCACTCAAAATTATTTGTATAGGTAGAAAAAAAGAGTTCATTAAAAAGTACATATACTTGCTTGTTCAATTACTTTCTTTCATGAGCGATGTAGAGAACTAATAAATGTCTAGCAGGATTATTTTTGTCCTAGCTTTACCAATTAGTTTTATTTTGAGAATGTGTAGGTACTCCATAAAAATAACTTAGGCCATTTTGACTGGATCGGAACTGGATGCAGCTTACGAGAATTCAAGAAAAACTTTGATGAGAAATAGTCGAAAAATCAATGAAATCACCGATTCGAGCAGCGGAAACAATTGATCCGGGTATAAAAGAGTAGGCTATGAGTGAAATGAGTAATGAACGATCAAGAATCACATATATATGGGAATAGATAACGTAAAGAACTATCGTACTTCCTTCTGCCTAAATCTTTTTCATCGGTCGCTGAATCATGCAATCGATGAGATGCACTCATATGTCCACGTCTCAAACTGTTGATGAAGTTGTAGGTTACTCTGAACTTTGAGGTAATTACTATAAGATAAGAAAAAATTTTCGCATGCTGTCGGCATTTTATTGGTTAACAGCTTCTGTATGTCGTAAATAAAATTGCTTTTAGTTAGAGTGTTTGACAAACTAGATGAGATGAGAACAGAAAGTGAAAAAAAAACAAGCAAGAGTGAAAGAAAGAAATCCATCAAGCGAAGAGAAATTTGCCGATCGAAAAATGATCGAAACATGTTTCTTAAAAGTCAGTTTCGTTAGAGAATTCTGACATTATAAACATTTTGATTTATTCACTACCGCATGCATCTTTATCAGTCTGTTATGAGAAAAGGTCTGATAAATAGAGCCTTTCAGAGACACTATTTTCTCCCTAACTTAACTCCAAAAAACTTCGAAAACAATTCATCAGCAATTGGCCGCGTGTAATACATTTTCAAGTGGCGTTGTCAACCTCTAATACAATCATCAAGTGATTAGATAATATTAACGCTGTTTATCTTGCACAAGTAATTTTACGAAGAAGAAAGTCATTTCAACTTTGATAGATCCAAGAGTCTCATACCAAACACAGCATAAAATATTCCGACATTCAATATAATGAGCAATATCTGCCGAAATCTCAATATTTTGGAGGATATGAATGAAAACCAGACCCACGCCCTCACCCACCCACACTCTCTATCAGCAGAATGCTTATCGAATAAAAAATAGAAGAATTTCATTGATGAGCTATGCTCTTCATTGACAAAGATATATATTTTGTCTTTTACAGTCGAAGGACTAACACATTGAATTATTATTATAGTTTGTGTTGTTGGTTTTACTTTTTTGCTCAAGATATCCTCATTGTTTTGTTAGATTGTGTTTCATATATGTTCTTACGTTGAAAAGAACTAAAGAGGGTGTGAGTCCAACAATAATATTTCTACGAATATTCTTAAAGAAAATGAACAGCTATGAAAGAAGCATCAAACTCATCTCGCAAAGATCTTATATTCTGTACGACACTTCAATTATAATAGAATATTTCTGAGTCAATCTTATATATGATAGATAAGTAAAAGCATTGTCAATAGTTCAACGAAATCTTTAAATTTCTATTTCTTTATCGAAAATTGACTAGTCTTCGAAATTCTCTATATTCTCTATTTTGATTTATCGTTGCACTGGTTTCTATTCTGACCAATCTTAATCAGCGATTCTATGTCCCTCTATCAAACTGACTTCTGCAAGTTAGTAACTAACCTGAAAAGAATCGTATAATGGCATAAATAACAAATTCAAAGAAAAAAAAATCTGATTAAATTCTCGAAAAAATATGGAGACAAATGATGAATTAGATATTGATAAACTTGTTCAATATGAACTTGATGCACTTATACTTGATGATTCAATTGATGATGTTATTGATGATAATCAAATCGATACAAAAGAAATAGAAGATGAACAAATAATAAATGAAACAAAACGAAATTTAGAACGTGACATGCATGAACGATTAGTAGCATTTGAAAATGAAGTTAAAGTCAATCTTGAACGATATGAAATTGATTATTCAGAAATAGATGAATTATTACAAAAACCAATTGGTCAATATGAAAATGATATTCAAACAAATGTTGCACGAGAATGTGGCATCGAACGAGAAGAATTAGAACGAGTAAACAAAAAAAAGCATAAATAAAAATATTTTTCAGACAAAAAAAAATATATACAATTTAGATTTTACAAAGTATCAATGCTGAAGAACCACCATTAGAATCAACAATTGTTTCAGATTCAATAGAATATGAAGATCCAAAAATTGAAATAATAAAACAGAATATGCCAATCGTTGATGCTGATAAAGTAATAAAATTTTAAGATTCTCCATTCAATCAGATTAGATATTTATTTTCTAGTCAGTCGAACTAACACCTCGAAAAGAAGAAGAAGATCCGAATAAGAAAATATATGATGAACGTCTTGCTGAATCTCATCGTCGTATGTTTGATGAATTAGCATTATTAGAACAACGACGAAAAGTAAGTTTAACATCCGAAGAACGAATTACTTATGGGAAGAAATATCAATTTTTGAAACTCTGGAACACTACATATATACATACAGATAATGAACAGAGTCAGAATGTGCTAGAAGGGAGAGAACTCATATGAAAATAACAAAGACACTGCACGAAAAACTGATACAAAATGTTATCATTGATTGAATACTCAAGGAAATAGTATAGAAGTAATTAGTGAATTCCCAGAATCAATGACACTCTTCTCATTGAAAGCGAATTTGAGCTTGATAGTAGAAATTTTTCTCCACTGGTTACTCCCTTGATGAAAATTTTCGGATTACACTATAATAATCGTTTTAATGAATTTTCTTTTATATTTCAAAATACTTAGGAAGAAGAAGAACGTTATGCTATTGTACTTCAAGAACAACAAACACGTTTAGCTGAAGAATATCGTCGTTTACAAGTGCGAATCATTTTTTATTATTCAATTTTTTTTAATAATCAAAAAAAAAATCTTATTTTCATAGGAAACATTAGATGAAAGTGCACGTCAAACTTACAATGAAAAACTTCAATTTGAAACAATATGTCGTGAACAAGAACTTGTAACTCATGAACGACAAAATAAAATGGCAACTATTATTCAAGCATGGTATCGAGGAAAACGGTAAATTCATGTGTATTCTTACTTTTCATATATGAAATATAATTATAATTTATGATTTTTCAGTATTTATCATCAATATCATAGAGAAATAATGAAACGAGTAGCACCAACATTAAGAACAATAGCTAAAAAACGTAAGAAAAAAGAACAAGAAGATATAGCTAAGGCTGCTAAGTTAGCAAAAATTCAAGAAGTAAATATGATTGAAAAAGAAAATGAGAACAAAATTGAAACACCATCAATACCATTACCAACAAGCAATCGTATATCATCTCCATTCCCAGATACTGCTAATAAAACAATAAATCAACAACAAAAAACTCTACCGTTAACAGAAACAAGTATGAAAATATTGATTTGTTGGTCTTTTTTTTTTTTTATTGCAGTTAACTTTTTTTTTTCTGTAGAAGAAATAATTCCATCAAAAGAAAACTCAATTAAAAAAAAGAAAATTCAACAAAACTCACAAATTGTATCAAAACAAATTTCGAAGTAAGTTCGAATAAAAGTTTTATGGAATTTTATCATTTTTTAATCCTTACCATATTTCATCTTAGCTCGTCATTAGCAACAACTCAAATTGTTCAACTTGAAAATCCAACTGATTTTATTCCATCAATCATTCCAGAACAAAGAACTATTTCATCACCTCGTAAAATTCCTATACCAAATAATAATAATAATAATAACACAAGTAATATTCATCAAATATCTTCATCGATTCAAACTAAAGATCAACGACCAAAATCATCAAATAAACGTCAACATTCAGCTAGAACTGAACGAATACAAAATTCAATTAACACAAAGTAAATAATCGAACAATAATCAATTTCTAAAATACTTTTGTTTTTAAAATTCTTAGTGATTTACTTCCAACAAATAAAAGTATTTCAATTACTGAACAATCGAATATAACTCCAATTGAATCTCATATTTCTTCAACATCAATAATACGATCTAATACATTTGAAAAAAATCTTGAAAGTCCAAGACCATCAATTGAAAATATTTCAATGCAACCAAAATTAATAAATCGATCTGATACATTTCATAAAGAAACCGAAAATTTTCCACTAACACCAATCGAAAGTACAACAATCGTTCAATCAATAGATACGGCTCCATCACCATCTATAAATCGATCTGATACGTTTCATAAGGAGACCGAAAGCTTTTCATTAACACCAATCGAAAGTACAACAATCGTTCAATCAATAGATACAGTTTCATCGCCATTCATAAATCGATCTGATACATTTATTAGTAAATTTGAAAAATCTCCATCACCACCAATCGAAACAATTTTACAACATCAATATGATACATGTAACAATAATTCGGAAAATATTTCATTATCAAATGAACGAACATCAGTTCGAAAATCTGTAGATATATTACCAATAGATATTTCATTGACATTAAAACAATCTGAAATAATTTCAAACAAACCTGATCTTCCTTCAACACCAAGAATATCCACTCCTCGCAAATCATCAAAAGAAGAAAAATATTCAACAAAACTAACAAATACATTTTTAAATGAAGCTCGTCGTTGGGCTGAACATACTCGTGATATAACTTATTCTAATCTTATTATTTCAACTCAAGAAACAAATCAACAAATACCAACACGTAAAACTGGTATTACACTTCGAAAATTACCTGATATTGATTCTCAAATATTAATCAAAGCTACTAAAAATCAATCTTCAAAAGAAGTATATAAAAATAATCAATAAAAAAAAAAAAACATGTTTCATTCTTATTTCTTTTTCTTTTTGTTTCATCAGATTCGTTATTTACTTCTTGAACAAATTCTTACACCATGTTCATTATCTTTAATTGGTACAATGTATTCAAATTTAACGCATCTTATTCTTCGTCAATGTAAACTTGTTCAACTTATTGGTCTTGATTCATGTACATTACTTACTGTTCTTGATATAGAGGTAATATCTTTTGTCTTTTGTTTTGACTTTTTCAAATTCAATCATTAAAATAATCATAGGGTAATTGGCTTGAACAAATACATATACAATTAAATCATTTAGAATATTTAAATATGTCACGAAATCGTGTAACATCTTTACTTTCAATAAATACTCCATGTTTAAAATATCTTGATGTATCAAAAAATCGTTTAACACGTTTAAATGGACTTGAAATATTATCAAATTTAAATATACTTATTGCAACAAGTAATCAATTATTAACAACAATTGGTTTACAAGGTTGTACAAATTTATTATATATTGATGTATCAGATAATCATCTTGTTGAAATGGAACAAGTTGATCAATGTCCATTATTAATAATAATAAAAGCTAATTCAAATGCACTTATACAAATACCAAATTTATTTAATGCTATTTTATTAAATGAACTTGATCTTTCATCAAATAGTTTAACATCATTTGATGAATTATCTATGGGATCATGGTTACCTTATTTAACACATCTACGTTTATCAAATAATAATCTACAAGAATTATCATCTATTAAATTACCATCATTAATTGAACTTGATTTAGGATTCAATCAATTATCTGGTAAGAAATAGGATAGGAAGTGTATTGTTTTGACTTCATGTATCATAAGTACATATTCTGATAGAACTCGTTCTGAAACATCAACAGAAGAAAATCTCATCTATGTATGTTTTAATAACGTCTGACAACTATTTTTCGTCGAAAAATGTGGCCTAAGTCTCTTGATTAGAATTAGTCAACAAATACTTGACATACTGCTAGTTTTTAATACAAACCGATTTTCTAATCGCAATCTATACTTTCAAGAGAGATTTTCTCCTGTCGATATTTCAAAACGAGTTCTATCAGAATATGTACTTATAAAAACATGAAGTCAAAACACGAATAGTATGATAAGCCATGTTGTAGTTGATTATGTGCTGTTCTTTCGATAGGAAAATTATTTTTGCATGATATTTTTTTTCTTCTTTGTTATAGATGTGTCAATGTTAAAACGATTTTTATTGAATTGTCCATTATTATGTCATATTAATTTAGAACAAAATCCAGTTCTATGTGATATAAAAGATTCATTTTTAATTGAAGAAAAATCTTCAAGAAATCCTATATCAATTTTACCACAATCATTAAATGAAAAATCATCACAATCAATTCAATTATATTTAAATTATCTTTCAAATATAACTTCAATGTTTATTAAACTTCGTCAAACACTTGAACAATATCAAATTGAACCAATTCATTTAATAAAATCAATTCATGATCAATGTCAACAATATTATGAACAAAAAATCATTGAACCTATTGAAATTTCTGAACCAATTCTTTCTGATAATAATAATAATAATAATACGAAAAATATATTAGCAAAAGAACAATCTATTATTCGATTACAAGCTCATTGGCGTCGTCGATTAATTGAACGAAATTTATTACTAAAATGTCGAGCAGCTCAAAAGATACAAGCTTATTGGCGTGGTTATGCAGTACGACAACGTATACATACAGTTCGACGTTTATATAGTCAACAAGAACAACAAACATTTGATGAAATTGATTTAACTCAATTTGATTTTGATGAAGTAAATCATTTGATGTTATTTTTCTATTTAATTTATTGATAATTTGATGTTTTCAGGTAGCTTTTGATGCACGTTTTCAACGACCACGTACACCATCTGCTCGTATTCGACAAGTATGGCAACCTCAACCTCAAATCTTTTCAAAAACTACGACTATAACAGAATTACCTCGTCCAAATTCATCTCGTTCATCATCAGCAGCTTCATCACGTGCTAAACCAGTAATAGAACCATTATCGATACAAGCTCGAACTAATCTTATTGCAAATGAATGGGGTTTTGAACCAACAAGTTCAACAGCAGCATTAATGTTAAAACGTGCAGAACGAATGAAATGGAATGCTGAACGAAAACATAAACGAGAACATTTAGGTTTGTCTAAATTCCTGAGGCTTTATTTAGAAGTCTCATGGGTTTTTTTAATTAGATGCTTATCAACGTTTACAAAAAGCACGTCAAAATGAACAACCACCTGGTTCATTACGATTGGCTAGACGTCAACCATCATTAACAAATACTACTAAACCAATTGTACAGACAAAAGGTATAAATTATTTTACTAACGTGGTTAAAATGTGATGAGTGTGACTATTTTTTTAAATTCAAAAGAAACCGTTTCAAGACATGAGTACACGCCAAAGTTTTATTAATCAGCAATCGATTAGTCAGGTGAGAGAAATCCGATTTCGGTTAAATAAAATTGTAGTTCTTCGAAAAAATTTTTATAACTTCTGAACGAAACAAACTTGCAAAGTCTATCTTTCATAGATTGAAAAACAATAATTTTCTCTATCGAATAGTTAGATTATAAATCAAACTCTAATGGAAAAATTCTTTTAGAATGGTTCTTTTCAAAACCTCTATCACACATTCACTAGGTTAATCACTTGTTGACCAATGAAATTTTCATACTCTCGAAATGTTCTCTTTCGAATGATGAAAACAGTAATAGTTTGTGTTAATCGATCATTCTATATTTTGTCATTTAGTTTTATCTCCTCCGTCTACTGGTCAATCTCGTTCGAATCGTGTTTTTGAATGGGTACATACTCAAGTTGCTCGATTTGATGAGTAAGAACTAATTTATAAATCAATGAAAAATTTTCTATTTGATAATTAGTTCTTCGTTGGGAAATATTCATACTCCAAGAAATGAACGTAAACGTTTACCAAGTCTTGATGGTTCAACTGATTCAATGAATGTAAATATGATAATGAAACTATAAATAAAAAAAATAAATTATTCATTTTTAGCGAATGCAGTCACATGAAACTTTACAACAACAACAGCAAGAACAACAACAACGATGGTCTTCTTCGACAGGTAAAAATAATATTTTCCTAAAAAAAAATATATAGTCTATTCAATTTTATATAGTGTCTGTTCGTCAACCGCCACCATTATTACCACCTATTAATGGACATTTACCACGCCCTTAATTTTGAACAAAATTCAGAGTCAGATCTCAAGATTTATATATTATTTTATAAAATAAAATATATTTTTTCAAATATTGAGATTTATATCAAAGTTAAACTTGTTTTATAGACAAAATAGTTGTCACAAGATTTGTTCAATGAATCATATTCGTAATATATATTTATGTCATACTTCTTACAAAATAGTATATTCCACATTGGTTTCTATAATAGTTTGTTCTCATTATTGTATGTAAAGAAAAATTCGTTATTGAATTGATTTATTAAAAATTTTTACTAGTTGAAATATTTCATTGTTTACAAACGAACAAAACAACAATTTAAGAGAAAATTTATGTATTCGAACTTTAATGTCAAATGGTTGGTATACACACACTTAGCATATGAAGCATACCTTTGTACTTCAAACTTTCTTCATTGTGAGCTACACAGATATTACCGACTATGAAGTAGCAACTGTTCAATGCAAACTCGAATAATATGTTGACAGTTGTGATGAATAACAAGTCTTTGCCTTGGGTTTCTCGTCGAACTATCAGACACAATGCAATCGTCAATACTATTGATAAAGTTCATCGGATACGGATCTGAAACTATTGGTTTCGACAGACTCTAGTCGTCTGAAAAATGTGTAGGGTCTACTAGTCACTCAATACAAAAAAATGGAAAAAAGTATGGTATATGTTCGGGAGCGACTGAAAGATATACATGATACAAACATCTCTACGATCTAATAATCATGGAGTTCAACAAAAAGGTATAGAAAAAGTTTAGTTTGTTATTGTTCTCTTCTGTAAATATAGATTTCTGAATCCAATTTTTCAAATTTTTGTGTCTGAAGAGTAATATCAAGCGCTAAAAAATATTTAAAATTATTAATTTACAAAATTTCGTTTGAATCCTTCGTCATAAACGGACATCTATAGAAGAAAAGATTCAATTCGCATTTGATCTTTCTTTATTTGTCGACTAGATTGACCTTTCTGTTTGTTATCTATTTATTATACAAACATTTTTTATTGCAATCTTACATACAATATACTAATCCAACAAAATCCCAATCATGACAAAAAAAGCCATATGGAATGGTAAAGTTCTTGCTGAAAGTGACAAAACAATTGTCGTAGAAAATAATCATTATTTTCCATCGGATTCAATTAACAAAGAATTTTTTAAAGACTCAAATACTCATACAACATGTAGTTGGAAAGGTGAAGCATCCTATTATACAATAGTTGTTGATGGAAAAGAAAATAAAGATGCAGCTTGGTATTATCCAAATACAAAAGAAGCAGCTAATAATATAAAAGGTTATATTGCATTTTGGAAAGGTGTTCAAGTTGAATAAATTTATATTTTTATTGATTCTCTATTATTTTTTTTTTCTTTAATATCTTCCTGAGAATATAAAAAAAAAACATAAACTATACAAAGAATTTAATTCATTGATATTGTCTTTTTCTTGATTTCTTTCCATTGAAAATGATCACATCGTGCTTGTGGATTACCAGGTGCACCATTAGCACGTGAACATACATAAAAATATCGTCCCCAATTAACAGATGATGTATCTTTAACTTGACGTATAACACATCGTTCTTTATGACCAGAACATAATGGTGGTGGTGTTGGAGGACGAAATATTTGATTCCATGTAGCTGTTTTCTTTGGTTTTTCATCAGTTTCAATATTTGATGATGAAATAATTTCATTATTCTTGAAAAAATAATATGTAGATTGAAAATAAATATATAAATAAAAACATACTTTAGATATGGAATTGTTAGAAGAAGAACATGGTGTAGAATGAGTTAGTTTTGGTTGAGAAGTTCGTTTGAAATGTTGAAAAAGTGATGATTGATCTGATTTGATCTTTTTTGATGGAGGTTTTGCAAGAGATTTTCTTTGAATTGTTGTTGATTTCTCAATGATTTCTTCATTTGATTGATTAATCTGCAAAAGTAATAGTTCATAATTTATACTGGTTATTTTAGGAACGAATTATCTTATAAAATACATCAATCGATATTAACTCTAGAAAAAGTTCAAAAAAAAAGTAACACTCATCGACTGAACGTAATAAGGCACGTATATATAAGACTTGTTTTTAGATTTCCTATGAATCTATTTTACCATTCGAGTCGAGTTTATTTAAAAACTCATTATTGAAAAAGAAAACTTCTAATTCAACTGAAACTTTCCAGTTATTCTACGGATTATTCGAATTATCTATGGCCAAAGTTTCACGTTGCCAGTTCGTATTTTCAGTATATGGTTAAAATTGTATTGAAAATTGAGTAAAATGACCGTAATTCGGCTTGAAAGACAAACTCTGTCAGGCTTTTTCTAATCTCATTAAGACATTTTTGCAGGCTGAATATAGTGAGCGAATCTTTCGTTAGAATAATTATAGAAAATAAATTATTACTAAGCTTTGTATTTTATGACTCGCCTACAAGATTTATTGAATATTTTTGTAATTCAATATCATTCGAAATAGTTTTCAGTATAGAAAAATAATTTTCAATAGACTTACTTCTATATTTATTTCTTTGCTTATTGTTCTTGTTGTTATTTCATCTACTTGTTGTTTTCTGTGAAAAATAAAATCAATTAAAACTTAGTTTCTTTCTTTTTCTTATTCATTCATCTCTTACTTATTACTATCAATATCGATTTCTTCATCACGTATTCGTTTTTTTTTAACAATAAATTGATTTAATTTCATTTGTGTACCTTTAAATTCAGACCAAAATTTTGTACATATTGAAGGTGGTTTGCCTTGTGAACGATCTTTAAATTTAAAATTAAATTTTGCAATAACTGGACAATGATCACTTGATTCAATATCAATTCGATGTTCACAATTAACAAGATGTAATTTTGATACAATACCATCACATAAAATATAATCAATTCGTACACCATAATTATTAACTCGAGCACTTGATAATGTTTCCCAACATGTATAAGCTTCACGTTGATCTGGATGTAAATAACGAAATGTATCAATAAAAATATTATTATTGATAAATTTTGAAAACCAAAGACGTGATGGACTCGAATTAAAATACTAAAAGAAAAACAAAAAAAGTTTATGTTAAACAATGTTCATTTTCTATTTACATTAAGATCTTCTCCTGGATCACATGTATCAATTGGTTTATGAGAAACATTAAAATCACCAACAACAATAACACGACTTGAAAAACACAAAAAAATTATTTTTAAATTTTAAAAAATAAATAATTAATTCACCAGCCACGTTCTAAAAAATATTTTGCACGTTGCTCAATTGCAGAAAAAAAATTTAATTTATAAGTTAATCGTTCAGGTTTATCTCTATCAACACGAGGACAATAAACATTAATTATAACAAGACTTGTACCATCTCTAATAAAAATTTAAAAATAAAAATAAAAATAACAAAATGACATTTTTTGCATTTACTCAAGTTCATGTTCAGTCATAATTGCACGACCTTCTCTATCAATTGCTAAAAGATCATTATCATCCATTGATGAATATTCACCACCTAAACTATCTTCAATTGTTGAGTTTAATTTTCCAGCTAGTCCTATAAACTAACAGAATATTCAATTTGTATATTAAAGTAATATTCTATATCATATACCTTCTTCAGCTCGAATTGGCGTTAGAAAAGTTTTACAAAAAATAGCTACACCAGAATAACCTTCTCGAAGTCGAGACCAACTATAAAATGTATGATAACCATCAATTCGAGCATATGCTTCAGCTAGAGCTTGACCTAAATATGTAATTCTTTTATATTTGTAAAAAACAAAAAAAAAAAAAGGAAAAAGTTAAATTATGAAGAGTATAGAACAAACATTAGACTTTTAATGAATACTTACGAGTAACTTTCGTTTCTTGAAAACATATTATATCACAATCAAGTTGTTCAAGTACAGTTCGTAATGGTTGTCGTAATGAGCGAAGACCATTTATATTCCAAGAACATATACGCATCTAGAAATTTAAATATTTACATTACAAACATCATTTATTCTAGAGTGATTATGTGAAAATATTAAAGTTGATTTTCGTCACTATCAAAAAAAAATGTTTCATCTTAAAGACATTGTAATAACAGAAGATAGAACATTGTGTAATGGAAAACGTCACCGTTATTGACATTATACGTAACCATGAAACACAATGGAACCATTGCTACACAAATATCGAAAAATCGGAACAGCTGATTGTCAATCCATTAATTACCTCTATCAGTTGACCAAAAAAACAAATTCAAGTATTAGCATTTCTAATTATGAACATCATGATGTAAAGAAATCATTTTTTTTTCGATTTATTTTTATATGAAGAAATGTTTATGACAGATGTCGCTAATTGTTTTTCTTTTCTTTGAATTTTTAAGAAAGTATAAACAACAACAAATACTTTTTTTTTTCTTCCTCACGTTCTTTTGCTTATGTGAATGAATAAGTCAAAATATTTGATTATTGACTAAATAATGATGAATATTTTATCCTATAATAATTTCTATCATTTTTCTTTTTTCGTTAGATTTTTTTTATTATTCTCTTTTAAATTCATACAAAAATGACCGATAATGGTGCATTAACTAAACGTATTGTAAAGGTTAGAATTTTGACCTATCTTTTTATCTTCAATTATATATAAATATTGTTTTTAGGAAAGTGCTCGTCTACAACAAGAACCAGTACCAGGTATAAATGCAATAGTTGATGACCAGAATCCACGTTATTTTAAAGTAATCATTGATGGACCTAGTGAAGTAAATATATGTTTTTTCTTAATATATTTTCCATAAATTAATTCTATTGTATTATAGAGTCCATATGAAGGTGGTAAATTTAAAGTTGAATTATTTTTACCAGATGAATATCCAATGGCACCACCAAAAGTTCGTTTTATGACAAAACTTTATCATCCAAATATAGATAAATTAGGTCGAATTTGTCTTGATATTCTCAAAGGTATTTAGACTTATTTTATTTATGAATTTTCATTTTGTTTTTGTTTTTTCCTCGTCTAGAAAAATGGAGTCCTGCCTTACAGATTCGTACCGTCCTTTTATCTATTCAAGCTTTATTAAGTGCACCGAATCCAGATGATTTTTTAGATGCTGATGTTGCTGAAAAATGGAAAGCCGATGAAAAAGGAGCCAAAGCTATAGGTACATACATTATTCATCAGAATAATTCATCGTTTTTTTGTTTTTTTGTTTTCTTTAGCTCGTGATTGGACTCTAAGATATGCTCATGATATGTAGAAAAATAACATTTATATTTCTATTTATATAAATTGGTCGGATCATATTACATAACGAACATTCTAAAATAAAATATAGGATGGTGAAATTATTCTTTTTGTATGCTTTTTTCTTTGCATGTTCATAATTTCTTTTTGTCTTGTCTTTTTTTTTTGTAACCAAGAGCAAAATACATATAAATAACAGCATCGTTCTTAACTAACAGTTGTATGTGTATGACTGATCATCTCTTTCGATAAAAGAAAACATTTGCTTCTTTTCATTTTTTTTCATCATCATGCCGCATGTATGTGCATGTGCAAAGTATCAAGAAAAAAAAAAGAAAGAACAGATTGGTTACATTATCTTCCTTTACATACTCAGAACAGGTGCAACAAACACATACCTAGAATACTAAGTGCGTAGAGAACTTTTTTTGTATCGTGTTTGATACACATAGACTCTTATTGCATGATGAAAGCTTTGAACTTTTGAAAATATCAATTTTCACTTTTTATCGTATGACAGTCACTCAATTAATTTATTTAGACACATTATGCACAGATATTAAAACAAGAATATTTGTCAGGTTTTCAAGTAATATGTTTCTTTTTTCTATCGTTTTATAAATGATTATTTCATTTTGTCAAAGATCATTTTATTTTTTATATAAAAATTTAATTTACTTTCTCCTGTTTTTTGTTTTCATTTCAATATAGATTATAAAAATATAAACGATGCTAAAATTTTAAAAGAATTAATTAATTATGCGAAAATTATTTAATTGTTTAATCTTTATTAAAATGCGTCGTATATTTGAATTATTAGTATTATCATTTGTTGTTATTATTATTTTAACAATTAATTCAAAATGGTCATCATCAACAATGAATAATAATAATAATAAAGATCTAATTATAAAAATAAATAATATATCTGTGAATCCAGTTTTACCACAAGATCAATCTTTAAATCAAAATCATAATATAATAATAGAAAAAATAATAATAGGCCAACCTAATTTAGCAAAATATATTCATTTAGATTTAAAAGGTGCACCACCACAACCAAGTAAATTTTATGAAGCATTTTTTAACTTTATTGATCAATTAAAAATGGGTGTGAAAGGTATTGTGATTGAATATGAAGATTTATTACCATTAAATGGTAGATTTGCTAATGTATGTTACAATTAAAAAATGACATACATTCAAAATAAAGAAAAGTTCTTGTTTTTTTTAAGGCTACTCATCGTGTTGGTTATAAACAATCCGATATTGAATTGATACATACAGCAGCAAGTGCTCATCAACTTGAAATCATCCCACTTATACAAACATTTGGTCACCTTGAATGGTTACTTAAATTACGTGAATTTGAATTATATCGTGATGATCTTGCTTCACCTATGGTAATTACACCATGTTTTAATTTGACATATATTTTACTTGAAGGTAATGTTAATATGAATACAAAATATTTCTATTAACAATTGAATTTTTTTAGATCTTTTACAACAAACACTTAATATGCATCCAAATAGTAATATAATTCATAT
Organism: Rotaria sp. Silwood1; assembly: GCA_905250075.1. Lineage (NCBI taxonomy): Eukaryota > Metazoa > Rotifera > Eurotatoria > Philodinida > Philodinidae > Rotaria > Rotaria sp. Silwood1. The sequence continues at coordinate 1,634,066 of CAJNOP010000018.1, read as the reverse complement.
TGGTTGTGATGAAGTTGCATTAACAAATTCTCATCCACAATGTCAGGAAATATGGATGGATGTACCTGAACGATATATTAGGTACGAAAAGAAAATATGAAGCGAAATATAAAATAAAATCCTTGTCTTTTTTTTTCCTTTTTTTAAGTCATGTTAAACGTGTTGTTAATATAATTCGAAAAATTCGACCTGGCATGCGAATACTTATTTGGGATGATGTTATTCGTGGTGACCAATTTATTAATAATGAAAAATTGGTAAGTTTGTTTATAGAAAACAAATGTTTAATTAAATATTGTATTTTTGACCATGTGTATATACAATGACTTTGGGAATTATTCGAACAATTTTTTTTCTCTTATCCTACGCGTTAAGAAGAATTTAGCTAATTAATTTGTGCAGTAAATTTTATTTTCAACAAGAGTTTTCGAAGATGAAAATGTTGACTATTTGCTTTAGGACAGAGTGTCTGAAAAGTAAAAGCTAAGTTTTTCAGCTCCTAGAATCATGATTGAGCTATACAGAATGATAGAACAAGTAATATTCTACAAAATGAAATACCTTCCAGTTCTCTACCATGTTGTTGATTCATATGTACTTGAATTATGATTCAAACGTCACCTTTCTCTTGTGATCAATTTATCTCAATCATATTGATATGAATATTTACGTTCAACTGTTAATTCAAAAAGCTCAATATCATAGCTATCTCTAGTTCAAATTTCACTAGAATTCACTTACAAATAACCATGATACTGTCTTCTTATTCAATATGTCTGCCGAAGAGCAAATGGTGTTTCTTAGTAAGATCAATCCTTTTCACAATGACATTGATCAGTTCATTTGAGAACTTCTTATGAGAAGACAAGTTTGTTATGAAAACGTTTTAGATACGCAACATTGAATAAAGTCGAGTTAGAATTCAGATATCAATGCACTATCTCCGGATGTGCTAATTATTAAGGCCTTGACTATGTGTCATGGGGCTTTGATGATAATAACATAAACATATGAGATTCCCTGGAGCGCTAGAAAAAGAATTAATTGCAGCTGGTGAAATATCGAAATGACAAAAAAACGCTGTTTGAGTAAATGGTATAGCTGAATAGGTTTATTTTCACAAGGGAAAGAAGATGTGTGAACTATAACTCCAATCAATATGAACTGTGACAGAGTAAATTAGAGCTTGAAGTTAAAGTTTATTGTTGCATGCATGCTCCCAAAATATTCGCTCAATATCATGAAAATTGATAGTAGCACTTCATGGAGAATATCGACTTGTGCCGAAGACTGTAATAGTCATATTCACCTTCGAACACTTTTGTTGGAAATGAATATAAAATAAACTTGATTGAATAAGTTTTGGAGACTTAAAATACAGAGTATCTAATTTGTCAGTCGGTGATTGATAATAATCTAGTCAATATTTATTCTATTATTTAGAAATCTAATATAGATGAAATCTTAGTTTTATGCTAAAATATATTATGTTCTTAATTTTTAACTATAAAACAATGAATCAATCAATCAGATTAAAAAAATTGTTTGATTCTTTTAGTTGAATGAATTAAAAGATCTTGTTGAACCAGTTGCCTGGAATTATCGTCCAACATTTGAGGATTCATATATATATTCACCTATTTGGGATATTTATTCAAAATTATTTTCTCATACATGGGCAGCTAGTGCATATAAAGGTGGTCTCAGTCGTTTTTCTATGCAAACAAACTCAACACATCATGTATTAAATCATCAAGCATGGCTTCAATTTATGAAATCATCTATAGATCAAAGGAATACATCATTTTCTGCTATTATATTAACTGGTTGGTCACGTTTTGATCATTTTATGCCATTATGTGATTTATTACCAACAGCTTATCAATCTCTTGTTAGTAGTTTATATATATTAAATACAGGAAAATTTATTCTTCATGATTACATAAATGATTGTTATGAATTAATGAATTCAATTGCAAAAGATTCACAATTATGTCAATCGTTACCAGGTTATAAAATAGTTTCAAAAGACAAAAAGAAAAATATTTCTATAAATTTTATAACACACGATTTACAAAGCGTAGTGAAATATAGAAGTAGAATATTTGGATCCGTGTCTTCTCCGCACATTGAACATTTTCCCATAAATCAGACAAATATGTGATTTTTTTCACTTGGAAAGACCTTATTTTCTGGTCAATATCGTTTTATCATCTCACAAATGTCGATGCAATCTGAAAAAACAACTTAACTGAAAAAGTCGCTATAAGAAGTCGTTACGTTTTCTATACGTAAGAGAAAGTTTTTTTTATAAGAAGATTAATATATTATACATCGTTCGATGCTGATTCCAAATGTAAAGTTAGCCTTCAATAAAAGTGTTTCTATATCAAGAAAAATGAGTTTTCTATTGAAAACCTCTAGCTCAACATGGCATGCAGTGAGTCTGAACTCGAGAACTACTTAATTAGTTCGACCGGCAAGAGTATTTAGGTATTGTTCAAGTAGCTCGTGAAACATTCTTAGGCTTTCGGTTAGGTTCGAGTTTGGATATTTTCGAACGTCATTAATTTTGGTTTTAGCAAGTCTGCTGCCTTTCAGCTTTTGACTCATTTACTTCATTATCTGTGGGCTTATTATAGCTAATCTTGAGAGTCTCCCTCTTGGTGTACTTCTACACTCTTGTTTTATTAAATTAACTGAAAATGATTACATACAAGACTGAACTCCAACCTGAACGTTTGGGTTTAGTTCATGTCTAATTTCAGACTTGGAATTTTTCGTGCTGATTTATGATAACATTATATAGATGTTTTGAGTGAAAGGATATCTTATGAAAGCTTCGTGTATTTTGAAGTTGTAGAGAATTGTACAACCTCATTATACTGAACTCATGTTTCCGTAGAAGCATTCTACGTTAAAGAAGGATGACTATTTAAGGAATTCCGCAGAAAATCTATTTCTCGAAAAAAGGTAAAGATGAGTTTTTATCATAGAAAGATGCAGCAAAGAGTCCTCTCTCAGGATATATATGATTTTTCGAATGAAAACTAAATTATAGCAGACTTTCAACAGAAATTTCGATTCTAGTACCCTTTTTTCGAGAAATTTTCATGGTTTCTTTCAGTTTTTTTTGTTTTGGAAACACTGTCTTTTTGGTTGTAGCAGTGTTGAATAAATATTATTATATGATTTAAGTATGACAGATAGTGCTGACTTATGTCAGGTATTACATGCTTTTAAAAAGTGCACTCACATGTATTATGAATATGCCAGTTTAATTTTTTCTTTTGAGTTCGAATGAAAAAATTCGTGTCTACATTAATTTACCATTTTTTCTCAAAACATGGTTTTCAATCAAAAAAAATTGAAATAACTCTGACAGAGCTCAGGATATAAACAATATTTTGCTTTAAAGGCCTAAATGAGAGTAATTATTTAGTCCGACTAGAGTTTTTTATAGTTAATTTCTGTATTGAGACAAGCAAGATTTTGTGTCGTTCAGTGACATCTTTTTGCTTCTTGTAACAATCGTATGTACTAAAATGATTATTGAAAATCAATGGAACTGAATTTTAAAATTCCGTTCAAAGAAAAACTGCTCGAGAGTACAGACTTTAATTTAAAGCCATCCAAAGCTTTGTGCCTTGTGTAATGACGAAGTTTTGAAGAGTCTCTTCAAAGTCATAAGTTCACTCTAGTGTGACATATTGGATTGACATTTTTACCAGAAACGTTTCTCACTAGAACAAGTCACTCCTGAAAAACTTCTGCTCCAATGGGCCATCATAAGTGAAAAATTTCTTATGATAAGAACCCTTAAGCCATTAAAAAGTACACTTTCTTTTGTTCACTTAATGTTCGCTTGGATGTCCACTGTCGTTCGTTATAGATCATGACAAAACATTGGCTCAAAATCGAAAATCTACTATCTTATGTTTCCTAATTGCTGGAAGTGATAGGCATAAGTTTTGTTAATAGAATAGTAATCATATTATGCATAAAGTGTGCTAATACTTCTTTTTTTTTGTTTATTCTTAGGTCTTTCAATTTGGTCAGGTATATCATCTTTATCATTATCTTTATCACAAATTGAAGATCGTTTAACATTTTTACATACTGTTGCGCCAGCTTATAATCGTAAACATTTATTTGTACGTCGTTATGAACTTGATTTACGTTTAAATGAATTAGAAATGTTAAAAAATGATTTAATAACAGTAACACAATTATTAAATAATCATTTAAGTGAACTTTATTCATTAGATGTTATTGATGAATGGTTTGATCTTTATATAACTCCTACATTAGGACGTATCAATACGACTTTAAATGAGTTTTTACCTGTACGTAATCAAACATCATGGTTACGACGACCATTAATCTAGTCGAGTGTTGTCATATGATAATCACAGCTATAATATTCTCAAAATATTTTTATTTATCTCTTTGTTTTAAATGACGAATGAGTCTCTTCTATTTCTACACATCTGATCTGTTTTTTTTTACTTCATTTATAAATAATGATTCAGTTTAGTGCTTCTTATTTCTATGGTTTCAAGTGTTTTTTTTTAAATAATAGTCGACATGATCAATGAATTTGTTTTTTTTTTGCGATTAAACTTAATAATAAAATTCATGTTATTCAATGAAAAACGACGGATGAACGTCAAATTTTTCAACAAAATATTTTGTGATTGTAGCTGACTGACAGATAATAGACTTTCCAAATTTTATTTCATAAGCTTTTTGTTTCAACTTTAATTTTAATTTTGTATTATGCTGAAAATTAAGCAGTAAAGTTTTACATGATTGCATCTCTGATCTTGTAATGTATTGTACAATCAAATGAAAATCGTACAAAATCTCAAGGTTTAAAAAATCTTACGCGAGGTCATATTATAAGATTTTTGAGTCTTTAGTACAAAATTCATTTTGAAATTCTACTGTGTGATATTTAATTGGAGAATAAGCGTGCCTTCTAGTTTTTTTTTCCATGGCATAAAGAATTGTGTACTGAGATTTGCTGAGTTTATGGATTATGGTAGTCAATATATCCATATTGAATGACAAGCATCAAAATCCATTGGTTTGTTGCATATTACTTCATTCTCACTAGTAACGATGAATACAAATAGCCAAATAAAGAAATAAAAAACCGATTAAATGCCATACATACTTGAATTGAATATAATCGGTATTTATAATAAAAAGAAATAAGGAAAATAACCAACAGATCTTAGAATTGATTAGAATCAAGTTCTCATTCCAGGAAATTGCACTCTTTTTGTTCTCATGACAAAAAAGAATACAGCTTTCTGTTTGATGAAATATTAACTAACATTATTTTAAAAGAATAGTGGATAATAGAAGTTTTTATTTGCTTATTGTTGTTCTACTTTTTCCAATAGAAATAGTTTCGTTTCTTACTTGCTCGTTGTCATGTTTTTTTATGTAAAATCTTATGATATTTTTGCTAAAGTAAGAAAGAAATCTTTGATGATTATTAGTAATCTGAAGAAACTAAGTGAATTGATCAGAAAACAAAACTTCATGAAATAGAAAACACATTAAAACCGAAGTATCATTATTTATTATTAGGTAAAGACTTGACATTTAAGTCTTCTAAAAGAAAAAGAAATGGATCTTGATCCACAATTTTCTTTTTGAAGAGACAAATAAGATCTATGTAAGGCGCATAAAAACTTAACTATCAAACTAATTAACCTCGTCATGTGTAATTGATAGAGAGAAACTGACATGATTTAATAAGACAATCCTGAAAAACTCTTCCTACTAAACGGTTTGTTCCATATGACATATCAAATAGAGCTGAACGACCTGTAAATCTCATGGAATGAGAAGAAAAATATTATTTTGAGAATTCGATGAAATAAAACAAACTAACTTATCCTATGGCATGATTATTTTATTTATTCCTATTCCTTTCGAAGTCTGAATATCAACTTCATTATTGATCAGACGAATTGACAAACCCATAAATTACAATACCAACATGATATTATAATTAACTAAAATATACAATTTAATTTGTCAAAATTGTTTTACAACTAAGATATGCAATAATACTTATTTATCTATCAAAAACACCAATTATGATAATAAATATACTGAAATAGATCGTTAATTGTTAAGAAATCGACTTAAACAATGAAATATACAATATTGAAGAAGAAGTATTGTTTTTCAAAACGATTATTATAAGTATGATACATTTTGTTTTTTTCAAGCGAAAGTTTTTTGAAAAAACAAAAAAATATTTATCAAAATTTTTTATGTATTGGAAAGAAAAACCTAAAGCAAAACAATTTGTAGAATATTTCTGTGTTTTATAAAAATGAAATCAATCTACTTTATTAAAATAGACTAAAAATCAATCATTACTATGTTTTTCGGTGAGATCAACATAGATAAAATTGAGATAAAAATCAACATTCTCATTTATTTCCTATAATATGTCATAATTTAAGACAAATATCAACTATTTTTTTCTACGTAGACTTGATTTTGGATCGGATCACTGATTTCTTTCTTGATTTTCTTTTCTTTCAAGTAGAACTTTATATATATTACTATTAGCATTCTATTTTTTTTTTTTCGATGTTTATCTATTTGATATGCATTCTATTTGCACAAATATTTACCACTAAGAGAAATAGTAAAACTAAATATTGATTGTCATATATTTTCTTGTAAATGTTTTAAGTGAAATTGTGTCAAACAATTATTATATAAAATTACTCTTAAGTTAGAGACAATGTCAAATGAAAATACATGACTTCTTTTTTTTTCTATAATCTTCTTTCATTGAATATCTGAAAAGCAATATAATTAACAGCAGACAAAAAAAAGTTTTTGTTGTTGTACTGTAATCAAATGATTTTCTATCTTATTTATTAGATATTGAATCGAAGTATCACTATGAACATTTATATTATATTATTAACCATAATAAATCATCAAGAGCTTGAAAACAAAAATTTGTTTCTATATTTAGAATATATATATATATATAGTTATAAATTTTTACTACTAACATATAATATAATTATCTCAAAAATGCTTTCAAGTATAACTCATAAATATTGTACTTAGTAATACTTATACCTTATCTAACCTTTCTTATTTAATTAAATAATGTATCATATTGATTATAATTTTTTTTTTCTTTCTTAAAAAAAAATGAATTTATTTCAATGTAAATAATATATAATAAAGTAATATTGTTGTCTTTCGAGAGAACTAATTTGGTTATATCTATATAAATAAATATCAATATTATCTATGCACATTTTATACAGCTATTGAACACGATCTTAATATAGATAGATCGATAGAGAGATAAAGAAAAAGAAGAAGTGAAAGAAGCCTTAGGCATGATCATGCACTGGTTATTTAATGGTTTGTTATTGCTGGTGTTTCTCTCGTTTTTCTTATGTGATGAAAACGGATGGCGATATGCAAATAAACTAGTTTATCATGAGCCTTCTTGTCGTTGTCGTTCGATGTTTTCTCTTCCTATCGGTTTCTTTTTCTTGTTGTGATTGTGTTATGCATCTTCGATGGGTGTTAGCATATCGTACTGCATTTACGATCTTTTCTTCGCCTCGTTTCCAGATTTATTCAAGCATATAAATTAAATTATGACATTTGTCTTATTTTTTTTTCTTTCGTTGTCTACTTTGCATTAGAAGATTTATAGACCACATAGATGTGCTAGTAAAGTGCGAACAATAATAAATAATACTTATAAACTTCAATACATACGACATTAAAAAAAGCATAATTATTAGTTCAAGAAAAGGTAAAACGAAAGAGACAATAGTCTGTTAAACAACTAGAAAATAAAGAATTTCACAGATAGATAAAATTAGTTAGTCTTTAAAATCAAATGTGCTCGAAAAATCTAATTATATTTGATAAAGATAATAGTCAGTAAGAGTGCGTGACAATATATCGTAATAAAAAAAAATGGCACTAGAAATTGATGACTAACTGAAATAGGTCGAGCAAATTTTATCACAACAGATTTTATAAGTTATATATATCTATAAAGATATGTATGTCATATAAACGAGAGAAAATAAAAGACAATTGTCAACATAATAAGAAACTTCCTTCCTGAAGTCTCTACTTATTTCCTTCTTTTATTTCTGAGTTTGGCTACCTATTCTCATTTGTTTGATACATACACGATTGCTTTTCGTTGTCTATTACATATAATAAAGATGAACAAAGCAAAAGGCTGGCAACAGGAAACAGTGTTAAAAATAATGCTTTTTTTCTGGTATCTCGTTTTGCATGAGTTGAGTACAAAAGAAACGATAATGATTGTATATATCTATTTTTGTTCTGACAATGTTAATGAACATGAAAAAAAGCAAACAAATAAGGACAATTAGAAGATCTATAGTTATAGAAAAAAAACAGAAAGAAAGGACCAGTTTTGTGAATGTAAGTAACTTTATTAATGTATCAATGACAGCTACTGTGTCATACAAAAGAAAAACAGATAGAAATGCTTTATATTTTCTTTTATTATTTTGATATTTAATTGTTCGTAACAATATGAATGCGCATGCATGTAGTTCATCATTGTCAAATTGAAAGTTTCCATGAAAGACAAAGAATTCTTCAGTCTTTTTCATCGAATATATCAAGGTCTTTGCCTTTTTCTTTTTGTTCTTATCTTTAGAAGAATTTGCTTGCAATGCTTTTTATCCGTCGATCATTGAATTGTAGTAAAGCAGCGTTAATGTGTCAAAATCATTTGCACATCATGTTGCTCACTGTATGTCGGCTGCTGTCATTATCAAAGACGGCATTGCTCCGACCATCATCTTTCATGAAAATTGGTCCCATAGAACTATATAAATTCGATTAGATAAAGCATACGCGAACGAACGAACGTTAGACGAGTCAAGGGAGTGAACGAGATTAGTTTATGCCTGAGAACAAGACAAGATTTTATGGGAAGGATAGCATTTTGCTTGATCGTGCGTCACTCATACACACTTTTGGTAATAATATAAATGTTTTTTGCATCAACGATCATAAAAACAACATTACAGTCAACTATCTTTTGACAATCTGTTCATCTTTGGGTAATAATTATTTGTCGTTAATTTTCTTTAGAAATATTCTTCTAAACATTCAATGTGACATATATATCATAATTAAACTTTTTCGATATATTCATTTGACCTATTACAAATATAAACATTTACTCTAGAATTTAATTTTCTTCTGTTTATTTAAACAACAAAAATCAAATCAATTTAGAGAATCTTGTTGTTTTATTTCTTCTTAATCAAAATTTGTAAGAAACAAATGATATATATTTGCCAGGATGTGATTGCTTCTTCTAGCATAAGTAATGTTTATTATTTTTATTACAATATTATTTTCTGATTTCTCTTTCATCTGTGCTCTGATTGATCGTGACATAAGAGTGTTACAATATTATTTTCTAAGACATAAGAAGACAATGTACTATTATATTCATTCACATTGCAATTTTTGAAAAAAGAACAATATCTATAATTGATTTCTTTTTTTTTTGTATTTGTTCTGCAAAGACATTATTATAACAAACATCGATGATCAATCAATATGTATCGAACTATAAAAGGATTCTTTGTTTTTTTCAATGCATATTTTCATTAAAACTTGTTTCCGTTTTTCTTCTATTTTTTTTCACTGGTTCTCAGTATATGTCTGTTTATAAATACATTTTCCATACATGTCATGTTTTCTAATGCCCTTCATATTCATCTACTCCTCCTACCCTTCAGTTCCTGTTTATTTGTGCATACTAGTTCCATTAATCAAAAACCTTCTTCTTTCTTTTCTACTTCTTATTATTTAAGAGACTCTTACTTATTCTCTTTTCTAGAGAGAAAAAGTTAAAAGAAATATAAAAAAAAAAGAAATAAATAATAAATACTGTACTATTACCGACAGTATATGAATACATCTAATTAGTAAGTAAAAGATAGAAAATGAAATAGAAGAACAAAACAATATGAATATATATATATATATATATGTATACACGCTATAGAATAGACATCATTGAATTAGTAATTTTCTCCTTTTCTACTGAACTTTAATGGGTGCTTCCAAACGATGAAAAAAGACATTGTCGTTTGCTCAAATATTAGCTGTATGACGAACAACTATGCTCTCTTCGCTCCCTCTTATGTCTCTCTTACATACACCCTCTGTGTCTCTCTATCTATCTATATAGATATATATATGCTATTGATGTGATCAGTTCGGAGATGTAGAACAACATACTACAACACAGATAGAAATCAAAGACAGACCGAGAAAAAAATGAGTAGGCTCGATTTTATTAGCATCTTGTCGTCGAGATTCATGACCATGTACACGATACTCTTATTTTTTATTCGTTTTTTTTATCCTTGTTGTAGTTGTTCCACACTAACGCTCTATCGTTACCGAATGTAAAGTCGCTGTTGCCATCGTCGCCAACGCTACTGCCGCCTTTGGTTTCCGACATCACAACCACTGCTGTCATTGTCCCGATGCCGCCGTCTCTGCTGCATCCAATAATTTGTTCATCGACTATTCGACGACGATTATGCTCGATTATGTTCGTCAACGGCCATCGCCGACAATATCATTGTCATCATTATCATTTATATTTATTCGTTTATTAGTTATATTTTTTATGTTTTTTAATTTATTTTCATTTTGTCTACATGACATTGAAACAAAAATAATTGATAAACATTCATTAAAAACAATATTACAATTACGACATACACAAATAATAAATCAACAAGAAAAAAAATTACTTCGTATTATTTATTTTCGTGAATTTGATATGACTTTAAATGCACAACGTTTTAAATATGATGTAAAAAATCTTACAGAATCATATGGTATTGATTTTAAAATAAATATTATTGATCAATCAAAAGCATTTTTATTAACAAAATTATGTTCAATTATATCTGAAGAACGACGTGATACGATTTTAATTGCTGATTTATATACAAAAGAAATTGATTTTATTTCTCGATCACTTAAATTACCAACAATAGCTATTACAAATCGTTATCAAATTGTTCAAGGAAAACTAGTAAGTATTTCAATTATAAGTAGTAAAGTACGAGGAGATTGTGTTTTTTTTAAAATCATAAATGAATTTCAAATGTTTTCTTCTTTATGAATAACAAAAATCATCTATTTTTGACATGCAGAAGACTTCCTGTGACAAAAAAAATCAGAACAACATGACTTATACTATCAAATGCTTTTTTTTAGACTATGTCGACTTTATATATAAAAGAATATTTAATTCTTTAAAAATATCTTCTACTCTTTTTTTAGCATAATCCTTATTTATTCAAATTAATGCCCGATGCAATAGAAGAAGCAAAAACCGTTGCATATACCATTGATACTCTTTCAGTTTATACTCGTATTGGTAAATAATTTTTTTATTTTTGTATTTATTGTATTTCTTTTATTTTAATTTAATTTCTTAGCTATAATCTATGATACATCATTTGATATGGTTGAATTTCGTTTATCATATCTTCGTCTTGCTAAACAACATATTATTTATCGTGCACAATTACCACGTATATCATTATCAAATGAATTTCGTCGTACAGCACGTACAATCATATATGATTTAACACAAATTGATATTGATCTTATTTTATGTGTTATGTCAACTGAACGTGAAACACAATTTGTTCGTTTAATAAAAGAATTTGGTTCATTATCAATAATACAATTATTATTAAATCGAACAAGTTGGTGGTTTGCTTCTCGTCTTGATGAAACACATGATTTTAATTATTTACCAAAAACTTTTACAGCAAGTGAAGATCGTCGACGAACATTAAGTAATTTTTCAAGTACAAGTATGAAAATATTATTAAATGCTGTATTAAAAACATATATACATTTACCAAATTTATCAACAACATCATCATTATTCATTGGTCCATCTACCTGTGATAGTCGATTGAATGTACATCAATCAAAAAAAACAGCTATGTTTATTAAGTATGTATTCATTTATATTATATTATTTTCAATGAGATGATTTATTGGATTTATTTTATTGTGCAAAGGATCAAATAAGAAGTTTCATCAAGTATTTTTGTGTAATATGTTTTGACTAAAATCTATTGAGTAGATTAATTTAATAACCGATTGATTTCTTTCAAAGTCTTGAGCTATACAAATTTAATACCAAACATAGAATTTGATCAGTTTATATGCTAGCAGTAGAGTCACATATAAAACTTGTAAAGAGGCAAAGGGGCTAGGTCATTCTTCGACTCTACTACTTCAATGCACGTTCTATTGTGAATTGTCATTGAAGAGTTAGTCTCACGTTGATAATGTACTAGAAAATATAATATCGATACTTCTCTTTTCTTTTTATTATAAACTAATGTTAGATAGATTTTATACCAGGAATGCTTCAAATTCCTTATAGACAACTAATCTATAATCAATAAATGTATATTAATGAGCACAAACAATTAAGAACAAAGAATTTTTCATTAGACTGAATTTCGCTTAGAAATTACAATAAGATGATTGATATTAAATATGGACCATTCTCAAAGTTGATCACATGTGAGGGGTGTCCAAGGACTGAGGTTTGGGAATTCTTCCAATTCCTAAAATCACCAGCTAAAAGTGATATACCTGGAGGAACTGAGAACTGACCCTCAAGCACTTCACGAAACCTCCTCGGTTCGTCATCAATTCCTCCGCGTGAATGAATCACAAACCTTGGCAACGACAGTTCTCAAACCACGATACCTTCTCATTTCCTCATTTCCTCCCGTGAGTATTGACCGCCGACAGTTCCTCAGATAAGGAATCGAGGAAATAACTAGAACTAACCGTCAATACCGATCGGGAGAACTGACACCAACATTAGCCATCATCATTCGAATCCCATAAGAAAGATCCAGACAATAACAATTATCACACCGATGCGAGGAGACGCCGGGGAACTAAGGAATTGTGACAGTTCTGTTGACAGTTCCCCAGTTCTCCGGCTTTTTTCTATATATGGTATAATTTTAGTATCTAAAGAGTACTACGTCGTTTCCTCAATTTCTCTGGGAAACTTAGGGTAAGTACCGTGCAGGTATCCATCTCAGTTCCTAGAAAGTGTCAGCAGAACTGTCACAATTCCTCAGTTCCCCGGCTTTTTTCTGTATTCGATGTGATTTTAGTATCTAGAGAGTACTACATCGTTACCTCAATTCCCCTGGGGAACTGAGGGTAGGTACCGTGTAGGTATTCATCTAAGTTCCTAGGAACTGTCAGCAGAACTGTCATAATTCTTCAGTTCCCCGTCTTTTTTCTGTATCCAATGTGATTTTAGTATCTAAAAAGTACTACGTCGTTACCTGAATTCCTCACGGAACTGAGGTAGATGCCTAGAAGGAACCTACCCTAAGTTCCTATTACTTCGAGAAGGATTGATTAGCTGAGTCGTATACCCCTTCGTTAATAGGAATAATTCTTTATTTTTCCTGGGGAATTGGTCACGGAAATTTCAACCAAGGAATTGTCATTTAGAACTGGGCAGAACTGTGGGGGATATGTCAAGGGAATGAGAAGGACTGGGGCTTTTGATTTTTTTCTGATATAAACTCTATACTTCTTGGGAGGCTTTCTTGATTCATTTAAGGCAGCATAGATACTAGGGAAAGATTTAACTTCTGCTAACAGTTCCTGGGAACTGAGGTGGATACCTACACGGTACCTACCCTCAGTTCCCCAGGGGAATTGAGGGAACGATGTAGTACTCTTTCGATAGTAAAATTATACCGGATACAGAAAAAAGCCGGGGAACTGAGGAATTGTGACAGTTCTTTGAAACGAAGGTGGATACCTAGAAAGTTTCTAGGTATTCACCTCAGTTCCTATGAACTGCCAACAAAACTGTCACAATTCCTTAATTCCCCGGCGTCTCCTCGCATCGGTGTGGTAATTGTTATTGTCTGGATCCTTCTTATGGGATTCGAATGATGGTGGCTAATGCTGGTGTCAGTTCCCCCAATCGGTATTGACGGTTAGTTCTAGTTATTTTCTCGATTCCTTTCTGAGGAATTGTCGGCGGTCAATATCCACGGGAGGAAATGAGGAAATGAGAAGGTATCGTGGTTTGAGAACTGTCGTTGCAAAGGTTTGTGATTTATTCACGACAAGGAATTGATGACGAACCGAGGAGGTTTCATGAAGTGCCTGAGGGTCAGTTCTCAGTTCCTTGAGGGATATATCACTTTTAGCTGGTGCTTTTAGGAATTGGAAGAATTCTCAAAACTCAGTCCTTGGACACTGCTGTCACATGTAGCAAAAATAAAATAAAATAAAATCTTTTTCTAAATAAACAATAGTTGTTGAAATAGTAGAACATCATCTTCGACAATTTTACAATTAATATTTTATGAACTAATTAACGAGTTAAAATTTCGTCTTATCAATCAAAGTAAAGTAAATAATGCAAAAAAGATTCAACAAAATAAGACTTAAACCTCTAAAATGACGATAATTTTACAAGCGAGATAACCATGAGTTCGTCTCTATAAATCTTTGAAACCAAATTCTAATCCAGTTTTGGAGGAGCGCTGAAAGCAAAACAAATTTCTATACAAAATTTTGTTTACAGTTAGTACCAATAGCCCGTAGAATAGTCTAACGAGGGAAGGTCCCCAAGTGTGAGTTTTAGTTTTGAATGTAATAGATACCACTTTGTAGAGCTCGACGAGCTGATTCTCGTGGTATGTTCCGTTTTTGCCCATAGAATTTCAAATAAGTAAAACAGATCGATTTTACTAGTAAATCTCTTCACTTCGGATAAGTTTTGAGACAATTGTTAGTAATTTGGGACTTAAAGGGTATTTAAAATTTGAATGGTCATGTTGAAACATAGGCAATGCCATATATGAGCCTATTACTGTATTATTTGAAACGCAAGTTAAGCTCCAACTTCTGGATACATAATAAAGCTTTTTCTCAGGATCGGTAAAGTTCCTACAAGTATAATAATTCTACAATTAATATTCACAGTGATGAAGGAATTGCGATTTGGAAGGAAGTACTGTTCACCTATTCTTTTAAAATAATTAATAATAGAATTTCACATGTGGTATTACCTATGTTTTAACATGACCATTTAAACCTTAAGTATCCTTTAAGTCTCAAATTACTAATAATTGTCTCGAAACTTATCCAAAGTGTAGAGATTCACTAGTAAAATCGATCTGTTTTACTCATTTGAAGTTCTATGGACAAAAACATAAAATACCACGAGAATCAGCTCGTCGAGCCCTACAAAGTGGTATCTATTCCATTCAAAACTGAGACTCATACTTTGGAACCTTCCCTCGTGAAAGTTTCAGCCGAAAACAATGTTTCTTTTTTGTTAGGATAATAAACTCTCTACATCATCTGATTTATCTGTCGACTAAATGTTACATCCATATGTCGTTTTTTTGATTTTCCAGTATATATACTTAAAACTGTTTCCGAATTCAGTCAAACGTACATAACTCGAGTCGAAAGAGTAACGAAGAAAAATCCTCTTAAATTTTTACTAGCCTCACCAAGATATTCTTGTGCGTCAAATATCATTTCAGATGATTTCTTCGTAAGGTTTCAGCGTGTATCACCAAGAAAAAAAAATCGAAAGTCTCACTTGATTTTATTTCTTTCAAATATTTTTCCTACAAATAGTTATAGTTTCAGTAGTACACAACCGTAGATATTATACACTTGACATTTTTTCTATTGACATTACTTAAATACAAATAGTTCATAATATTTTTTCTTATTCAAAGATTATTTACAAATTTTGCTGAATGGAATTGTGACATTCGAGTTGGTTCTGGTGTTGATCCAATATTATTCGAACCAAAAACTCTTGCATGGCGTGTTCCAACAATGTTTATGGTAATTATATAAAAAACAAAAAAACAAGCATTTCTTTCCAATTATTCTTATGAAAATTTAATTTATTTTTTATATTTAAGGTACATACTGAACATGTATGTCAAGGCATGTTAACACGTACATTTTATACATCAAATACGAATGCTGATCAATTTTTTCGTTCATGTCGTCCAACAAATTCTTCATTACGTAAAAGTTCATTATCACAACAAGACAATTCTACATCAAATCTTTCAACAATAACATCTAATTCTCTTGTTGATATAACTAGTTTTCATAAAATGTATGGTAAAGTATGGAATTCATTAACAGGTGAATGTCGTTTTGTACATATTCATGCTTTATCATCAACACCAATTATTATTGTTGTTGGTATTGTTGAACCACCATATATATTTGTATCCGATGCTCAAATATCATCAGAATTTCATTGTAATTATGGTTTACCATGTTATCAAATTGATCCACCATTAACAAATATGTCAATAGATCCATTTATATTTAATTCAAAAACATCTTTATCACCACATTGTTGTTATGGTATATCAATTAATTTATTATTACGTATGGAAGATTCAAATTTAGTTTCATCATTAAAAAAAACAAAATTATTTGTTTTTTCTGATAAACCAAATAAATGGTTAGCATTAATAAAATCATTAGAAAATCGTCGTGCACATTTATCAATATCAGCTATACCATATGAATCATTTTTAGCACGTTCAATTGATTTAAGTCCACCATTTTATCATTCATCATATGTTATTTTTACTGCACCAGCACAAACACGACCATCATTAGGAGTTTTTTTACAACCATTTTCATGGACAACATGGTGTATGATTTTTCTTGTACTTAATGCTGCTGCTTTATTTGAAACATTTTTTGAATGGCATAGTCCTTATGGGTAAAAATAAACATGTAGAAAAAAACAAAAACATTTTGTATTTTTTTTTTTTTCATTTTAGTTTAACACCAAAAGGTCGTAGAAGACAAAAAGTTTTTAGTTTAGCATCAGCATTAACATTAAGTTGGTCAATTGTATTTTCACATACATTTAAAACAAAATCTCCTAAATGTTGGTCAAATCGATTTTTAGGCAATGTAAGTTTTTCGAAGGAAATATTCTTTTGAGTTTTAATACATAAATGTATAGGTATGGGGTGGATTTGGTATTGTTTTTATTGCTATTTATACAGCTAAATTAGCTGCTTTTATGGTTGAAATTGAAGAAACACAAATAGCTACGAATGTTCAAGGCATTGTTGTAAGTATGAATTTGAAAAACTAAGATCTAGAAGATAATATATCTAATGAGAAGAGAAAATCATGATAGTAATAATACAGAAAAGAAGACATAAATGAATAGTAGAGCCCGTCGAATTCGGACTTGATCGAACTATACTTTTGATACTCTCAGTCATATAGTATTTTGACTTAAAAAGAATTCATCTGATAGTGTAAATACTTTGTAGGAGAATGAAACTTTCCCGAGTTGTTCATAATCTTTTTTTTATCAAACTGCAGAACATGTATGAAAGACGAAAAAAAAAACCATCTGTCTTACGTTTCGAAATCTTGCATAGATTGAGTGTTGTTTGATGAAGAAAGATCATAGCGACCTGGACAATGTCTAATTTTTCTTAAAGATATTTATTGTGTTATATAAACTTGTTTTCGGAGTTCTTATTTATCTCGAGAAAATTTTCATCATAATCGTATCGGGCTATTAATTTTAAGAAAATATCCTATTGGTTACGGATCGGCATGTATCCACAAGGTACTGTATTCAAACGTCAATGTCATCAGCCATGAAATGGCCCAGAACAAGTCACGAGTGACTAGTCATCTCGGATTATCTATCCGATAGTATATTGACTGCGTTATGACGCGAACTGTTTCTGTGGCTAGTTAGTGTGTATGGAGAGCTCTTCGTCAGATCGGTCTGTTGTTCAGAGCTATAACTACTTGAAAGATATCGAGTCTGTTGTTAGACAGCATTCTATACCTTAATAAAGCTTTATGAAGTGGAGATTTTGATTTAATTCATATGGTGACAATAGTTTCATAGATTTAGTCAACAAAATTACTGAAATATAGAATATTCAAAGAAAGCTAATCTATGAAAACTCCATCTTAATTTTAATAAATGCCTTAGATTAGTGAATCTCTCCTATATTTGAAGTTTCAAATAGAGGAACGATTCGACAGACTTGACAAAAGATATTCCTTAAGTATTTATTATCTCACAAACGTTAGCTTTTAATTAGTATATTTACATGGAAATATACTTAGATGTAAGGGTTTTGAGCTGAAAAATCTTAAAATATTGAGATCAGCATTATTCTTGGATTTTTCAAGACCTGAACACTGTCTTCTGAAATATTTAGCATTGCTTTAGTTTTTTCGAAAAACGTTTTGCAATTAAAACTTCTACAAATGAATCGAACACGATAGAATATTCTTCTGAAAAATTTGTACGCTTGGAGATAATAGACGATCTGGAATTTTCTATTACGAAGAAAGATCTAGTACTAAATTTAGAAATTAAATAGTTTTCTGCAATATATTCGGAAAAGTATTCTAACAATAGTAAGTTATTCTTTTTCAAACATGTTCATTATATAGATATTTAGCAGTTTTGCACCATTGACGGTTATGAATTGATTTCGATTCTTTCTAGTCGGAAAAGCCATTTCAAGTGAAAAGTTAAATTTAATAATAAGAGCCTAAAAGTTTTTGGGGTCCCAATCTATAGAAATTTTGTCGATATTCTCGAGTTCGATTTTCTCATCCGAGAATGATTTAATTCTTTTTGTTTATCAAATTCAGCTATTTCCTTGAAATTAATCGAAAGAGGTCGAAATGAATCTAAGACTATCCTATGTTTATCATGCATTCGCTGTGTTCATCGTGTTTTTTTTTGGACACTTATATTCATTAGATCAGCTAATAATAAGCTTTTGATGGGTTGACAAAAAAGAAAACATAATTTTTTTAAAGATCTGATTTATAAAAATTATTATTGTTTATCTAAGGATGAATGTCGTAAAATGTCTCAATGTAGTATTGGTATTGTTGCAAATACAAGTGATGAAGAATATTTAAAAAGATTTTTTACAAATACACTTTATACTCGTAAACAATATGTTTCATCTTATGCACATGGTATTAAATTACTTCGTGAACGTTCAATAACTTATTTACTTATGGATCATTCAATGGCACGATATTATTTAACACGTGAAGTTTTCAAATCAATTCGTATAAGTGGTGATAATTTTGGAGCATTTGGTTTATCATTAGGTTTTTCAAAATTTGATACAGATTTAAAATATGATATAACAAATATTTTATTATCTTATGTTGATAAAGGTTAGAAAGATATTCTTGTGTTTGTTTTTTTTTTGTAATAAAAAAACAAAAAGTATTTCTTTAATAGGTATTATTCAACGTCTTCATGACGATTGGTATGTTTATGAAAACTGCGAAATAAAACGATTAAATGATGTAAATTAATTTTTATATTAGATTAATTAATATTTGATTTGATTTGATTTTTTTCTAGAATCGAGAATTATCTTTTGATCGATTTATTGGTGTATTTATATTATTAGGTACTGGTATGATAGTTGGACTCATAACACTTTTATTAGAATGGCTTATATTTAAATATGCTATACCATATTGGCGAAAACGACAATGGCCTGGTTGGATGTTATTTTCACAAGTAAGAAAATACTTTAAAAAAAAAAGAAATGTTTGAATAAGAATGTTTGTGCTCTTCGGCTGTCTTACAATATGAAGTGCCGTCTAACGATTGATTCAATATCTTTCTTACAACAAATAATAGCTGTAGCTCTGAACACAAGGACAACCGGAAGCAGATTTCTTACGCTCAATTGCTTCAGTTCTCGATACACACTAACTAGCACAAAGAACAGATGTATGTCACAACTTGGTTAACATACTATCGAATGGGTAATTCGAGACAAGTGACCGTTAATGACTTGATTAAGACCATTCGATTGAAAATTTTGCAGTATAATCTCTCTAGTGCATGCCCTTCGAACTTTTCACAGTGTTCACTATAAGGAGATTCTAAGAGTAAAGTTTTTCATATTTTTTCATGCATTTTTCTTCCCGAAAAATTTCCCTGTTGTGGAAATTCTTGAAGATTTTCGAAAGTATCCATCGTAGAACTATACAACGGTGTCCACTGTGCAGAGATTCAAATCCAGAAAAAAATCACTGCATCGGATCGTGAGGTGTTGACTATACAGAGATGTTTATAATTCAGAAGTGTTCACTATGGAAGGCTTTACTATTTCTTTTCTTTTCTAGCGTTTATATGCTGTATTAAATGCATCGGATGATATATATACTGAAGCTTATCGTTCATCAAAACTTCATTCATCTCGATGTGTTGGAGAACGGTTTGTAATTTTTTGTTTTTTTTTAATAATATTCTTTTATTATTATTATTATTATTATTCTAGTCTTCATAATTATTCAACTCGAAGTGATAGTCTTGATTTACGTGTTGTTGATGTTCCAAAATTATTATGCACAACATATCAACTTAAAGAACAAATGAATAAATTAAATGAACAACGACAGCAACAACAACAGCAAGTACCATTGTTACCACCAAATGGTAATTTACTTTTTACAATAATAAAAAAAGAATATGATGAAGAAGAACAACAATTAATTCGAAGACGTATTGATGAACTTGAAAAAGAATTAAATCAATTAAAATTACAATTATCAATATTAGATAATATTTAAATATCTGTTTTGTTTTTTTGTTTGTTTGTTGGTTTTTCTTTTTCGAAATTGTATTATTGGTGCTATATTTGTGTGCATTGACGCAATTTGTAGCTGTGTAGATGTCTTGTTTTTCGTTTCTATTACCTCATCATACATACACACAGTGGTCTTGGTAATTGATCAGATGGAATTTTATTTTATTTTATTTTTCAAACTTCATTCTATTGTAACATTTGAAGTTTGTTTTTCTTTGTTTTTTTTTTGAACATTGTAAAAGTAAATTTTAGACATATTTACCATAAAAAATGAACTTAAAGAATTCAATGGAATTAATATAAATCACTTTTATCTATATATAATATTCATTTCGATAGGAATTTATTCGCAAAATTTAGTACTACAGAAGTTAGTATTTAGCGATATTTATTAAGGTTCGTTCTCATGTCATTTGGTAATAAACAAAAACATTTGCGACAATTAACAGTTCTTTATTAGCTATCAGTATTGTTTAAATCAATGTCAGCAAATAAACATAATGTCGAAATCATCTATTGCCTTTATTCATCTTATTGCCATCACAACATTTCTCTTGAAGGTACATATGACATAAAATGTTAACAGTTTTTCTTACATCATACTACTATAGTTTACATTATGATTTGTAAAATATCGTTATATTTAGAGCGAATGAAACTATTCAATGAAAATTTAATTTATTGTATTTTGATTTTAAATAAAAAGAAATTTATTATCAATAATTGATATAATTATATCAATCATCAAGATAAAATATTTTTATTTAATAAATAACATATTTTAAAAATTGAAACTAATTATCTATTTAAATAGTTAATAAAATATGTATTTTAATTGTTCTTACTATTGTATAATTTTTTTTCATTTTCTATCATGAAGTTTTAAGAATTTACTTTTAATATTCATAGAACTTAAGGATTCAATTGATTCATCTATTGAAATAGAAATCGAATATATTCTTTAGATGTTTCATTCAATCAAGATTATACTTGAAAATTGAATTGATATTCAACTGAAAATAAATATGTTTTAAAGACAAAAGAATATTGCATAAAATATAAGGAAACCATAATGTAGATTGATTAGTTTCAAGCATATAAAATATCTTTCAATTATTTATTTAATAATTAGTCATTTCTATTTCTCTTATGTAAAATTCTAGAACAATAAGCATCAAGATTGAAAATAAGTCAGCGAAAAAACAAAAATCATCAAGATAATTAACATCAATTAATTGTTCGTTGTACTTGATATACTAAAATTTCATTCATTCAGTAGAGAATATTTGTTTATATCTATTTACACAAATACTCTTTTATGACTTCTATTTTCTTGAAATGTTATTAAAGAATTATAAAATAGTTTTCTTAATAAAACCAATAAAATTCTTGAGATATATCTCGAAAGCAAAGTAAATAGTCTAACATGATATTCTCTATAGACCTCGATAACAAATACTTATCGAGATGTTATATTGATCTAATGGAAAAGAAAATGATGATGGTTGATTCAGACATTTTACCCTTTGAATAAAAATTATTTTTTGTATGAAATTTTTGCGAGAAAGGATTTTTTTTCTGCGATCGACAATTTTATAAAGAAATTAATATAACATCCTTTACGGGCAAACGATGAGAAACACAAGAAAACAGATGCTTGCTCAATAGTTGTCGTTTGATTTCTTTTCTTTTTTTTTTCATGTATAAAAACATCATGCCTTAAGGCAACATGCAATAACATCAACAAGCAAAAAAAAAAAATATTGAGAGAATAAAAGCAAAAAATTTTGATTGTTGTTGTCGTCGCCGTTTTTTTTCACTCGTCAAATTTTACAGTTAGAAGTTACTTGACACCAGAGTAAAACTTAATAAACTGTAATCATGAGTATGGAAGCACAGTTCTACGAAGCCTTACGTCGTCAACGTGTTATTGAACGACGTCAAGCACTTGGTGTTGCAAAACAAGTTCAACAACCTAAATATCAACCACATTATATTCCTGTTGGTGTACTTCGTCAAGATGATATTCATGTACCATGGACATTTAATCCTTTACGTCGTACAAAATTAGCTAATAGTGAACAAAATTTATTTCAAAAAGATCGTGATGTTCATATGTAAGTTAATAAAACAAAACAGGAATAAAAATTGTTTTTTTTTTCTAATTGGAAATGATTTATCAATAGTCATCGATCACCATCGACACAACAACGACCTGCTTTACATGGAAAACTTCATAATCGATTTTCTGTAAAATTGTTTTTTCTATATTGAATATTATAAGATTTTATTTTTCTGTTTTTTATTTAGTCAATGGATTATATTCAACAATGGTAAATTGAGATGAACGAGTAATAAAACATAATTTTTTATACTGTGTGTATACTTGTGAAATTTGATGAGACTATTTTTGGCCATTAATAAAAATAAAAGTCAATTAAAACTTAAATATTTCTTGAAAATCGAAAAAAAAACTTATATATAAAGAAAGACAATAAATTTAGCATATTTAATTACATATTTTACATAGATTTAACATTGAAATATTTATAAAGAAAGAAACCATTTTTATAATCATTAATATTATTGTTTTATGATTTTCTAAGGTTTTTATAAATATTGTATAAACAACTTTTTCAATGATAAATTTATACTCGAAGTTTTTTTCTTTCTAAACAACAAAAATGTTTATGAATCAATTTTATATTGTAGAAAATTTCATATGATAGTTCTATATTTTTAATAAATCAAATATAGTTAATTAAAACTTTAATTTCAGAAATACTATTAATGTATTCATCAAAGATAAAATTAGTTTTGCCTATTTCGATCTAAGATACGATCGAAAAATTGTTGTTTACTTTTCTTTGCAGTCAAATAGGGCACATATAGATTGGCCTGTTCGTACTTTAGAAATTTTACTGACTTTTTTTATTAATTTTTAACTAGAATAAAATATACAGGATGTTAGTAATTGATATTTATGATTTGAGCTTTATAAATATGTGTTCTAATCAATAGAACAATACATAAATGAAATTGCCATTGAAAATATAATTGAATTGCTTGCATGCATTTTTCAATTCCAAAGACAATAAAGCAAGACCAAATGATGCATTTTACCTTCCATAATTCTATTTCTATTCTCTTTTGCTGAAAATTATTAATTTAAGTCTTGAATAAATAATCAAAACTATCAAAATAATATTGACATGTTTTCTATTTTGTGACTATGAACAACTCTAACTACATATCATCAATATGTGAAATAGTGTTTTTTTTTCAGTTAAGAAGTTTTATTATTTTAATTTTTCTCGTTCATCTACATGTAATTTCAATCGTACAAGCTCAATTTCATTTTCTTTTAGTTTCTTGAATAATAGCTAAAGAAAATAATTTATAACAACGAACATTCATAATCTTCAATGATGAAAATTATTTCTTTCTTTTTGAATAACAGATCATTTTCTAAGTATAAAAATAGTTTAAAATGCATATACACCATTATTCAATCATCAAGACAAATATTATTTCTATTTAAATAAATTACTGTTAATAATTACATTGACGGTTATCTATTTTGTTTTTGTATATTCATCTATCTAACAGTTGTCATATTCAGAAAAAACAGAATCTAATGGACTTTTTCTGAAGTAAACATGCCTATTTTCCTAGCTGATACAAAAATGAGATACATCATCACCAGATAATTTGACACTATATCAACACTTAACAACATACAAACTTTCTTGCCGAAAAATTCATTGATATTTTTTTCTCAACAAGTCGCTTTTTCCTTGGAACATTCCTTCAACCTACAAATAACTTCTTCATCCTGCTGGTTATGTAAATAATTCCTTTTATTCTACTGAATATATTTTCCAGTTATGCTAAATATATTACATTGTAATATAATCAATCGAAACAAACAAATTATTCCATTAAATGAGTTGCTATACCAATGACATTGTCGTGTAGGTCATAAACCATATTGTTTCAACATAAACACACGTCTTTTCTATTAAATGAATAGCTGTGTCTAAACATAGAAAGATGTCTATCGTGTCATCATGTTAGTGTCATTTGTTTATAATTTTCTCATTGTCATCAATCAACAATTTATATTTCTTAATGTTGACTAAAAACATTCCAGAATATTTCTTTCTAAGACAAGAACAAAACAGATACTTCATAGAATGTCTATTTCTCTTCATATTTTCAATAATTTTACTTTTATTATAAAAATAAAAAAAAAAAACAAACAAGCAAACAAAAACATACATGGCTGCTATCTATGTGAACAAGTTAATTAAGAAAAGAAAAAAGTTTCAAGTCTACAAAAAAAAAACAAAAAAAAATGCACATCACCTTTTTCTTTTCGTTTTTTTATTTAAATAAAAAACAAAAAATGGAATGATTACATAATATAATTATACATGTGCTACAGGCACTTGTTTTGATGATGGAAGTGAATATTTACTTCCATTAATTTTCGTATGTTTATATGAATAATTTATTCCAAAAGCATCACGTCCATTATGACTATCATAATGATGACGATGCTGTGAACGACGATTACCATCATTATTAGTATTAATATTATTACGATCAATATTATTTTGACAACAAAAAAATATTTTCCATGTTCGAAATGTTTTATTATTAAAATTAATCCATATACCAGTTGTTATACCAACAATTAATAAGAAAAAATATTTTGACATATAAATTATAAAATTTGGTCGAATTGACCAATTTGAATATGTTTCTAATGATAAACGAGGACATTTATTACAATGTAAATTTTCTTCCCATATTGAACGATAACGTAATTCATAAAAATAAATTCCAATTACCTAAAATATTCAAAAAGAAAAGCTCTCATTTCAATAAATAGTTTCTTTTTAAAAAAAAAGCTTACAAATGTTGCTGGTACAGTATAAAGAATTGAAAAAAGTCCAATTCTAACCATTAATTTTTCTAATTTACTTGTTTTACTACGATCTTGAACTTTAATTACATTTCTTATACGCATTAAACTTATTAAACCAGCTAATAAAAATATAGTACCAATTGTTAAAAATGTAATTAATGGAAATAAAACAAATGCACGTAACATTGATGAATCTGTATGTCCAACATAACATATTCCACTTATTGGATCACCATCAATACCTTTTAATACTAATATAGCTACAGTTTGTAAACATGGTAATAACCACGCAATAAGATGATAATATATTGAATAATGTGATATAGCTTCTGATGACCATTTAAAACCAGCAGCTAAAAACCATGTTAAAGTTAATATAACCCACCATATAGATGATGCCATACCAAAAAAATAAGTTAAAACAAATACAAATGCACAACTTGATGGACCAGATACACGAACAAGTTGAGTATAAGATAATGAATCAATCTATAGAAAAATTAAGATTAAATTACAATACGAATCTAACACTCAAGCATAAGTCTATATTTTAGTCTAGAATATATTTGAGTATGAATATAATAACATTTCAAAATCTTTAAGAAAATTTGTCTGATTAGTTGTGGATTGATTCATACTTCAAAATATAACAATTAAATATAACTTGATTATTATAAGTTTGTTTGAGAAATGTGTAAGATGTATTCGTAGCAGAATACAAATAATCAATAAAAAGTATCTTACATCTTGAGAGAACTGTTCAAACAATAACTCGCCGTTTTAATTTACAAGGATGGTCGAAATTCCAATAAAATCGTTATAACTCAGCTCTAGAGATCCTTGGGAAGAAACTTGTCTAGCTCTCATGAAAATCTTCTAGATAAACTCTAACGATGATATGAAGTTCTCTCATCAGATAAAAAATACTGTTGTAATTAGAAATAAGGCTTCAACTCAATGAACTCTAATTATTCATTCTAAAACATATTTTTTCTTCTTACCTTATTATCTAGTCGACATGCAACATTTTCATGTCCAAGCATTAAACGTATTAAATATCCACATGATACAAAAAAATAACATAAAGATAAAAATATAATTGGTCGTTGTGGATATTTAAATCTTGTCATATCAAGAAAAAATGTTAATAAAACAAATGTACATGATAAAGCACAAAGTACACTAAGTATTGTTAACCATATATTTGTAATTGATATTGATTGTTTATCAGAAAAATATACAGAACGACATGGTGGAAGACATTTTGTTACTGTTGAATAATCATCTTCATCAATAAGATGATAACCTATTGATGTATTACATTGACAACATAATTTTGATGAACGAGATATAGATTTTAATGAAGATTTTGCTGAATTTTTTTTTGGATCCATACATATAGCTTTTTCTTCATTTGATGGATATTGTTCACATTTTAATACATCAGGCCATATAAAACCATACTGTGAATAATATGGTTCACATGGTTTACGAACACGTTCACAAACCTAATATTGAAATAAATAGAGAAAAATTTTTGCTTTTTTTTTTTTTTTTATTAATTAAAGTATTCAATATTTACTTCTCGACATGGTGGAATTGGATCAGAATAATTAGTCAGACATAATGGCATATATATTGAACAAAGAAGAAAACGAAGTTCAGATGAACATCCAACAGTAATTAATGCTGTAAATTGATTAATCTAAATTAGAAATGTTTTTCCTTTCAGTCAATATACTTAGGAATGCTTTCATCAAATCTTGAAAAGTATTCGTTTTTCTTTTTCTCATACAAAAGGTCAACCTCATTCCTCAATGTCGAAACATTATTGTATATAGCTAATATGTTATACTACATTCATTAATTTATATTTAAGTATAATCAATTATATTGAAATATATGTATAAAATATTTTTATACATAACAAAAAAAAATGGCTAAAAACTTTTATTGACACAATTATACACAATCTTAATGATATCATAATCCATATTGTTTATTTATTAGATCATTTATAAGGTCAATCAAATGTCAGAGAAATACAGACATGAAATTAGTTCGCCTATAGATTTAATGAAACATCTTTATTATTTTCACCTGTCTATTGATATGTACTAATGTGTATATACAAATCATTGATTTTAATGTTAATTACGAGAAAAAAAAATATATATAAATATAAATTATGTAGAATGAAAACTTTCGAATGAATTTAAACAATAAAAAAAAAAACAGACATCTAACATTATTATACTTACTACTAGTGCAACATCTTTTTGATCTTGATGATTAAATTTATTCGGTAGATATGTTTGATTATATCCAATATTTTTACATTCATAATATGTTATTAGTTGACATTGTCTTTGTTCACTTTTTATTGATATAATAGTAGTTATTAATAGAAGAAATAATTCAATAAAATGATACATGATGATTACTTTCTATGTGTATAAATGAAGGTTATATAAGAAACAATAATCTAAATGAGAGAGAATTTCTTTTTTTTTTTTTTTTTTTTGTTGCAACAGCTGAATACTTATGTGTCTAATTTGACACATCGGAAAAGAGAATGAACACACCAGAAATATAAAAAAAATGTGTGCACACACACACATCATACAATATGAACATGGGAACGGAAATCACTAAGACATTTTAAACATGAAGTATCTTCAAATTATATACATTGTGAAAAAAAAAGGAACAAACTAAAAGCTATTTCGAGTGTACTCTCAAAATTTTATGAAGTAAACGTACATCTTTTTTTTTTCTACTTTAATAAAACTAAGAAAAAAAAAAAAGAACAAGGTCGTGCATCTTTGAATAACGATACTATTGTGTATATATAAAATTTATTATTTAGTAAATAACTCTTGAGAGAATCTCAATATGAGAGATAACATATTCATCAATGTCTATTTTACTTATATCTACATGAATAATTATCTTTTCTTTCTCATTGTCTTAGAGATCAACAATGATGATGACGACAACGTTTCACGTACACGCACGAACGCATCTGCTGAAATGGCATCAGATACTATGTTAGCATCACACATAACTATGATAAATAAGAAAACGAGGCATAGAAAGACAAGAGAGAAAAAAAAAGAGTGGGACGAGAAAAGAAAGTACGAGCAAACTAGTAAATAAAGACAACAGAAACAAATATTTACATGTATATATACATATCCTTTGGGAATTGTTAAATCTACAATAATATTTTGTTTTCTTATCAGAAAAGTTCATTCGAGTGATTTTTTTTTTTGTAATAAACGAACTAAATCATAAGAGACATATCTACTCTAATTAGATACTCTGTTAGACTCTGTCTTATAGGTCATTATTATACAAAATGTAGAAGCAAACAAAGAAACTCAATGCTTCACAACAGAAAAGTGAAGAAGAAAGAGAAAAAAAACGAGAAGACTGACTCCCAACTCAGCAGTCAGATTTAGTCATTCATCTGTTAAAAACAGCAGTAACCGAGAGTCAAATAAAGATCGAAGTTATATAATCATGAAAGCAATAGTGATGATGACGTGCGTACACACTTTTTGTATAAGAATAGGAAGAGGTCAGAAGACGTGCGATGGCGTACGCAACAAAAAAAAAAAAAAAAAAAGAAACAAGAAAAAAAAGAACATGAGCAGTAACGTTCATACACGCGTGAAGCCTTTTATAATGCGTATGCATTGATGAAAAGAAAACAAAAACGTCTAAGAGAGAAATTAATTTTTTTTTCTAAAAGTCGGATTAAAAAGAAAAAGGTGATTACAAGATCTTTTTTTTTTTTTTTTTTATTCATGGATGAAATTCTATCTTGTCTGTTGTAATAATCATATAAAACATTAAATACACTTCATATACATATGCTTACAACATTGTCCTTTAAAAATAAATGAGTATCATATTCATAGAAAAAATTCGATTATATGTAACATTCGTTCTTTTGCATATCAAAAAAAAAATTTCCCAAGACTGAGAAATCTGTTATATTTTACCTTGTTCAATGCAGAGTATGAATGAATGAATGAATGAATGAGAAGATCGTGTAAATGATGTATATACATATGCGTGAACATCACATTACAATATCGATCAATCTACGTGGATGTATCACATGCATATACTCATTATATTATTGATCAAAGTTCTTTTCTTTCTCGCGTTCTTTCAATATCTTGTCCACCCAGCTCATTTCATATATATATATATTTATATATATATATATATATAGGTTGGACTCATCATTTACCTTAGCAATTAGGCGTGAAAGAGAGGTAACAAGAAAAGCAGCGAAAAAAAGAACGACTTGATGATGGTCAAGTTTTTTCTTTTCTCTTACCTTCATTTATGTATATAAACTAAAGATTGTCATTTAATAGACGTGTATAGAAAAAGCGAAAAAAAAACGAGAGAAAAGAAAAAATTGAATGAATCGATGATCTTTACATACGTTGTTCGATTAACATAATACGACTGTATATATTTTTTTCTCTTCATGTAAATTGATCTTATTCTTGCTTGATGAAGTTTATAAAAGTAAAATTGAGGTGATGATTGAAAGAATGAAAGAAAAGAAGAAAGACCGATTGACAACAACAAACGATTTAAACATAGAAATGAATAAGACGTGATGATGGCTAGACACTTAAATATTGAATAAGACCTAAGAATAGTTGTAGTGCTACTTACTTATAAATGACCCCGTGAGCTACTCATCCTAATGGACAGCTACCACCTACCATCAATCAACGTATACATCTAGTGTTTCCTGTTCTTTCGTGCAGCACGAGATTGAGTCCACTTAATGGACAATGAGTGAACAAAACAAAAACGTCCTATGTTCTGTCTTTCACCTGTATATACAGACAAACGACGAAAGAAAAAAAAAATAACTCAACATAAAGAGGATTATCAAGTCGTTTGTTGTCATGATCTAAATCTTTTGCATGTTGATGTGAAGAGAATAGCTGATTGATTAAAAAAAAGAATCAAAACGAAAGATGAATGAGTCACTTATATATATATATATGCAAGAGCGAGGATTGTTTTTTTCATCTTTTTCGTGATGATATTTTAAAAAGAAAATTGTATAATCCTTCTTCATCTATTTGTATTAAAGTACTTCAATGAAAAGAATTTCATTAACTCTCTCTCTCTCTCTCTGTTCTTGTCTGTAGGAGATGATGACAAATTGTATAGCTAAAAAATAAAATGAAAGATAGAAAGAAGTCACTTGATTTTCAAGTAGATGGAATTAGATTTTATGCGATCTTAACTTAAAAATGAAATCAATTATTTTCAAATCAAATCAAAACATATTCAAGTATTCTTTTTTCACATGAACATCATCACATGTGAATATACATGTTGAAATAAGTAAATCTAAATTTACTCTATGAATTGGGTATTCTATGATGGAATACAACAATTATGAATTGCATTTTTACTCGATGTTGGAAGAACATAATCAATTGAAAATCAAGAAAAGTTGAACTTGTTATAAAAACAAATGATTCTCTTGATAGCATATACGTACAATTCATTAAAGCACATATGATTAATACAGTATCATTTAAAAGTTTGAACAGCTGCATTTGATAATGTCTTACAATGCACATACTATCACTTGTTGTTGAATCATATTTACAGCTAATGTACTACCAATAAGAAGCACACGACCATCAGTTAATAAAATTGCTATAGGACTTTCACAATAGCTAAGTATCATCGGTTCTGTTTTTGATCTATGTCAAATCATAATAGAGAGCCGCTTGAATATTGTCTATAATTCCTCAAGCAATAAATATAAGTTCATTTTTTAATAGTATTGATGAATGTAATATACGTCTTTGGGTTAAATTACTTGAAATAATATGCTATGTTTTTATACTAATATCATATTATTCAAATGTATTTGTTCGTGATACAAATAATTTACTAACAGTAACTAAAAGATAATTTTCATTTTGTAAGTAATGCCATTGCATGATATTGATGATTTAGTTTTGTTGAACTAGTTCCTGACCATATTAAAGTTGAAGGTGTATACATGTTAGATAATGACGGAACACCAGCTGTTCAGTTGTTACCATTATAATAATAAGATACACACATTATTCAGTTTAATAGTAGTAGGCATATTAGTTCTTGTTGATGATAGTTTATTCGAAGTGATCAAGTAAAATTCATTTTTTTTTTAAATTAATCGTATAATAAAACGATTTGTATTCATTTGAACTTTTTTCACATATAGATGAATATTTCATTTGAATCTATAATGTAAAAATATATTCTTGTAGATTAGTTGTATGACCTTCAAATTAAATATTGTAATAAAACAATAAAATAAATGTTTTTGTTTTTCATTATTGATACATATTACTCGAGTTGGTATTGAAATTAATATTACCTTTGTTGTTTATTTATATCGGTTATAAAGTGAACAGATTAGACTTGAATAGAATTTGTTAATGATCTATATTTTTTTATTTTTGAGATTATATTCAAGTTTGAAATTTTATATGTGCATTGATTTCCTGTTTGAAAATCTATTCTGTTATTTAAAATAGAATTACTTGCATCTTTATAACAAAAAAAAAAAAAACTAATTATAAAATTTTATTTTTATTTTACTTGTTTGGACTAATAATAGATCTAAACCTTCACCAGATTATGGTGAATCGACAAATATAAGAGTCAATACAGTCATAATTGTTATGTCAAACACTAAGCTTAATATGAATACACTAATTTATATTGTATAGAATAATAAAAAACGTATTAATTGGGTATGACAGGCTTTTTTTTCATTTTTTTTATTTGTAGACGTTTGTGTTTGTCGATTGAGGTCTATTGAATCATCTATTTTCAAGGATTGTATTTATATGTAATATAAAGACATTTCATCAATAGTACATTTAAGCAAAATGACAATACGTTTTTAATGCTTTTCGTAATCCTTTAATATCATTGTTCTATACTACGAATAGTTACCTTCTAAATACATAAATAATAAGAACAATACATTTGGTTTATATTGTACATAGAAAAATATAACAGCACCACACTATTCAAGGTAAAAAAAAACAAACAATACAACTCAATAATTTATTTTTCTATTTTTTTTTGTATCATGAACCTATATGATTTGATATTATCAAGTAAAATCATATTTTTTGATTTTATTTCTTCACAAATAGAAAATCTTTTTTTTCATCAGCTCATTGAACGAGAAAATTTCAACACATCTCTTACAGATTTAGATTCTTGCACGTTGAAAACCTTTAATCTATTGTTATAAAATTCAATTATTTTCTCCAAATAACCTCTATCCTGGCAAAATCGAAATTAATCCAAGACTACCACAGTTTAGTAATACGTTCATCGTTAGTCTTTTCGTATATTTTTAGATCATCGTGATGTTGTACTGAAGATCAGTGTAACCGTTACATTGAGTTCATCGTCAAGATTATATAAGAAATGTTTAGGATGTGTTCGTAGTAGTATATAAATAATTAATAAAAATTATCTCACATCTTCAGAAAGACTACTAGATTCAAACAAAAAATTTTATTGAAGTTAGAAGTACGATTCAGATCGAAAATTTTTTTATCAACAAGGTCTAGATCCGAGCATGAAATATACTCGGGTTCTGGTCCACAAATTTTGTTATTGGTTGTACTCTATTTGAAATAGATACTATCGATTTTTCATTAATTTCTACTGTGTTCGAATGTAAAAAATCGTATTGCTTATCGTACCCTCGATTTAATTTGATATACAGGTCCCAAAAGAATATATACAGAACGAATAAAAGTTCAAAATATTTTGAATGGCTATGTTATTTTCTCGATGAATTGTGATCGTTCATCTAAAGTTTTGTCTTCCATGTCGGTAACATTATCACGACAAGGCGAAGGAAACAATACTACTACTACTACTAATAATAATAATCAATTATCTTCATCTCAAACAAAAAATTTGAAATCTCCAATAAATCAATTCTATTGTAATATATGTTTTTGTCCATTAATGATTCTACAAAATATAAATCGAGCAAGTTTTGTTACTAGTTGTGGTCATTTTTATTGTGAACAATGTGGACAATCAAGTAGAATTGAATTATTTCGAAATAAATTTTATTTCAAAAAATGTTTTTTTTTCATTTTTAATTTTAAAGCATTTCAAGGATTGATGCCAACATGTAAAATATGTCAATGTTCATCAACAAATTTAAATTGTATGGATTTAAGAAAAGTATAATTTTAACAATAGTTTGTTTTTAATTATTGATTTGTATTTGTTTGATTAATAGAAACAAAATGATGATGTAGATGTGATGATTTCATCGAATAGTCGTGCTCGAAAATGGTTTGAAGAACAAACACGACATCGAACTTCTGAACAAATGATTGCAACATTAGATCAAGTATTTAAAGATAAACAAAGAAATTCTTTTTTTGTTTTATTGAATTTTTGTTTTTATTTAGCGTAATGCATTTCTTAATAAACAAAATGATTTTTGTGTTAAAACAATTCTTCGACAAGTAAATATTGATTTATTATTTTTATTGCAAACAAAAATAAAATTATTAGTTTTAATAGGCTGATTCTGTTCAACATCAATTACCATTTGATAAAATTTCTTTATTCGGAAATAAAATGATTCAGTAAGAATACTATGATAAAATTATAATTAAAGGATACTACCGGATTTAATAATCTATCTTGAATCAGGATTTCATATATGTGATTTTGTAGAGCACTTTGCAGAGAATCGAATCATGTATAAGAAATCAAGTTTATCTGAAATTTTGATGCATCGAGGGTCCATATACTGGTTATTCTCCTTAAGAAATTCATATTGCATTCATGAACATTATGATTCCTAAGATGTTCTAAGATAAGTTTATGTAAATTTCGCTTTGAATTCGATTTGATACAGTTATAGATGCTCTTCAATTTTCTTTAATCAATAGTTTTCATCGTTGCTCTCTTCATCCTTGAAAACGATCCCATTTGTTAAGTCTAGGTGGTCTATGTTGATTATTGTTACAGAAAAATCATAAATAACACCGTTGAGTATTGTTGAAATATCATCGATGTATCGATCTCTCGCATAGGAAAATAGAGTATTTTAGGGAACAACCTTGCAAATAGACAACGAGTTTCTGCGGTTTCAAAAGATGTTATCTATGAAATGTAGAAAGCACGATAGTGTGTAATTTTTGAGAAAGTTTCATATAAATACTCACTTGTTTTATAACATAACTTGAACAGACTGAAACATCATATGATCAAAGCAATGATCAAGTTTTAAGAAAAAGAACCATTTTTAAGTATGAAGAAGGCAACGATGAAGATTATTGATTAGAGAAAACTAAAAACCGCTTATAATTGTATCAAGTTGCGATTAAAACAAAATTTGAATAATTTTATCTTTGAAAATATTAGGGACTTTAATGTCTATGAATACCATATATATATATGGATCCTCAACACATCAAGATTTGAGGAAAAACTTAATTTGTTATATACTGTTTTGATTCTCCGTAGAGTGGTCTACAGAATCACCAATATAGTATTCTAGTTCAAGATAGGTCATCGAGTTCGGCAGGATCCTTTATTATTATTTTTTTTTTTTACTAGAGAAACGAAACAGGCATCAGAACTTTTATATAAATTACTTAATGGACTTAGTCAAGCAAAAATTCGATTGACATCACAACAACAATTATTTTGCCAACAAGTTGTTGAACGAGTTAGTTTATTTTGTTTTCTTTATATAATATGAAAAACATTTTTTTTTCTTTTTTTTAGTTTAAAACAAATCATAAATAAAAATACTTTTTTAAAAATAAAAAAAAAAGTGATATAGGCTGTTTGTTCTTTTTGTAATAATAGAAATTTTATATTGAAAAGATATTTATTTAATAAATAGTTTGTTTTGATTATTGATATAAAACTAAATTAAGTAACAAAAAATTTCTTTCTCGTAATTTTTAATTGATTTGTCTAAGCTCTTCCTTACAAGAAAAGACACACCATTTTAGAATAGGATATGATTAGACACCTTTCATGAAAACTTATACATTTGAACAAAACAAAATAACTAGAGTCTTCTATCACAACGAGATATTTCATACAATTGAATGTAATGATTTTCTGCTCGACAAAATTGTATGTAATCTATTTTTATCGTTTATGTTATTATTTAAAACAAATTTTCAATGGCAGATTTATTTAATTAATTCATTCAGATTTTAATAAACTAATGTCGACGTCAGACTAAAAGATACTTTGTTCGATAGTAAATATGTCAAGAATAGAAGTAATTAATGATATGCGATTTTCGTTAGTTGGTAGAGAAGTACCTGGAAGAGATTAGAAAATTTGACTAGAAAAGGTAGTTTGAGAGCTTGTTGAGAGAAAAAAACCATTGTCTCATGAAATCTAATTGAATCAAGCTGAAAATTTCAACTTACCTAGCTCCATGACAGTTCAATGCCTCTTTGAAAATATCAGCAGTAATTTTTCTAATCACGTATGATGATATACAAATCGTTTCTTGCTGATCCTAAACAAGGCTCCCAAACATTCAATAAATGATATAATGAGCTCAGCCTTCGGATGAAGAAATATCATCTCATATACATCACATCTATGGAATAACGCGTCCATACGAAAAAATCCGAGATAGTGAAAATATGGCTATACACTATGTTTCTCCTTCACAATGCGGGTAACTTACGAGGGCACGTTTCAAGGTACACATTCTCTTTTGAGTTGAAACTATGCGCATCTTGTAGACCTTCACGAGTTATCACTGTAATAAAACAAAGTTGGTGTCCATGGCCTGTTTCTGAGGACATCGAACGTTTGTATCACAGTGATAACTCACGAAGGTCTCAAATATGCGTATAGTCTCGACTCAAAAGCGAATGTGAACCTGGAAATGTTCCCTAGTAAGATCTTTACCTTTGTTACTATATAAATAGCAAGAGTAAAAAACAAAAGCTGTTTGCAGTTTCAGCAACAGCATAGATATATATCTCACTAAACAATAATTTATGAAACGGAACTTAACATAGCACATTGTTCTAAATTTCATCTTCTATCGACTACATAGGACTATGGTAAAATTTTTACTTCTGGTATTTATCGTGTAAAAAAGGATATATAATATTGATGAAAATATTTGTTTTGATTTCGAATATATTAATTTCCTTCGGAAAAAGATTCTCTATAAATCACACTGTTAAAATAACTTTTACCTTCTTCAATGCGTGAATAAGACGATATTTTTCAGCATGAAACTTCAATTCAAGTAGCATCTCTGACGTAATTTGTATTGCTCTTGTTAATGATACTTTGAACAATAAAACCAGGTAAATATTGCAGTTTACACAATAACTAGTTAGATACTTTCGAAAGAATAAAAAACAACATGTTGTAATTCTATCGCCAAAAAGACCTAAATAGATCAATAGATTGATCTAAAATCTTTATTTCTAGCATATTAGAAACTATAGGATGTAATCTGACAAAAATCAGATGTTTTTAGCTCATCTAGGTTTTGAGATATGCATAAAAGTATATGAAATTATCACACTACATAAACTGATAGCCCAAACAAGACCCTATAATTCTATTATATATCATCATTCTTCAGTCGATTTGATAATATAAGAATTTCAATCAAAGCTATTCACTTCTACAATTAGATAAATAAATAAAAATTTCGCTTCTATATTTGTTTTCAGCGTTCATCTGTTAGAACAGCTCAAAGATGATATTGAAAAGTTTTGTGAAGAATGAAAAGAAAGTTGAAGATGAATTAGTCGTAATCTTTTTCAAGTTTACGACAAATCTAAAAAATTATCTTCCAGTCATCATGATACTCAACCAAAATTGATTCCACTCACACTCATTCATCATCAAATGATAATTATTTATTCGTGTCCAAAAATTAAAGAGTATCATTATTATGTTGTTTTCATCAATTAATAACCAGTAAATCTTCTCTATCTGTTTGAGAAGCGAACGATGACTTTCAACATAGATTTCCATACCATAATTTTACTGCATCCAAGCAGTTGTATATTGATGGTAAGTTTGTTCAAACATTGTGTTTGCGTGACTCTAAATGGTCTTATTTGAAAGAGCAGAATATTCTGCACAAATCATTATACAAAGTATTCGAAAACAGTAAACATAAGCTGCACTTATGATGAGCGAAGAGTTTTTGTATCGATATTTTAGCTATGTTATGCAGGCTCAGTCTTCTCAATCGCTTTCAGAATAGATTTACGAAGCACCCTTCTCTTAAGAGGTGCATGTGGCTTTGACGAGTTACTTGTTGGTATAGTTTTCTTGTTGATAGTTTATTGACCAACAATTTTCGATAGCAAATACTGCCTAAAATGTGATCGGATGGGTGTAAGTATAAGTGTTAGTGATATTTTCTTCACTGATCCTCATGCCAATACTCGCTCTTCACCATAAGTTGAGCTTATGTTTATTATTTCTGGGTAGCTTTTATGAGGATTTATGTAGAATATTCTGTTCTTTCGAATGAGACTACTTATAGCCAGGTGAAGGAAATGCTTCCACAACTGCGTCTCATTGTGCATCAAAATATATAGCTCTTTCTAAAGCCATGAGAAGGGTCAATTGGTCGTTTTAGGCGTCTCTATTCTTTGAATCATATCACCTAATATTTTTACTACAAACAGAGCTCGACTTATCCTAGTCGTAAGTCTTAATCTGAAGTTGATGAGTGCTACTTGCAGTTAGAATTCATCGTGCTCTATATTAGCGGCCAAAATCTTAGATCAAAAGATTTACGTTTAGTTACTCTTAACCTAGTAGCAGCAAGACTTTTGATGACTACTGTAAAAGTAAAAATTCATGAATCAACAAAATTCGTCTTAACCATTGATTATCTTATTTATCATTAAAAAAAAAAGTATCATTTTATCATTTTCATTTGATTTCTCTGTCTGTCCGGGTTTTTTTTTTCTTTTAATAATAATAATAGAAGTAGAGAATAGTAGAAGAAAACCAACAACATCAGACAACAAGAAGAAGAAAAAATGAACGAAAGAAAATGTGTGTGTGTATGTGTGTACAGATGATAATAAATGTTAATTAAGCGCGACGCGCTATCGAAATCAGACAACAACAAGAAAAGAAAAGGAAAAAACTGCATACACACACTTACACTTTTTAAAAGCTGATAGAGAGAGATCGATGCGCGCGCATTATGAATGATGATGATGAATAATAATAATAAAAAAAAAAAGAAAAACCTTTACGTTAGGAAGGGGACAAGAAAGAAGATATAGAATATATACACATGGCGCACATGAGAGATATTTGGGTGTTTTTTTTCTTGTTTTGGCTTTTCTTCGAATGTTTTTACATGGGTACTTTATCAATATCATCCCGTTGTTCTGGTCGATTATTAACCATAAAACCAAGTTGTTTAACATCGATTTTTTGTCCTTTCATCTTTTTAGCTTTTTTCTTTTGTCCATTACTTGATGCTAATTGAAAACCTTCATCACCACCATTACCAGAATTTGTATTCGATGATGTTGGTGCCATAGCTAATTCATGTAAACGTTCATTATCTAATTCCGGCTAAATAGAAAAAAAATATAAACCAAAAAAAATTATTCAATTATTTTTATCATAAATGATATACTTCAGCATTTGCTAATTGTTTACGTTTTGCAATAAAATCATTAGCAAATTCTTTAGTTTTTATAACAGAACCTATATATGGTTGAACATATTCGACAATTTCTTCCGGGCTATCGATATCTTTCAATAATTGAACAAGTGTTGGAACTTGAACAAATGAGAGAGAAATAAAATTAAAAGATATTTGAGGAAAAAAAAACTCGAAACTATGTTTTTATTTTTTACCATCAATAGCTTGTAAATTATCGTTAAATTGTGTTTGTGTCCATTTTGATAATGCATCTTGTGTACGCATTGTTGTAAATAAACATTTTGCTTCACGTTCACTTTTGGATAATTCAACGTTTGCTGGATTTGTTTTTGTTGTTGACGATGGTACTGTGGCAGATTTTAATTCAGTCCATGGTGTTCTATTAAAAAAAGAAAATTTCAATAGTTGAGAAAAAAAGGAAATTCAAATCGAATTTCTTTTTGTTTTCAATAAATTTAAAACTAAATTTTGTACATACGATGGTTTAGTATTACTAGTTGCAGTAGGCTTAGTAGTTGGTAATGAACTAGGTTGATTATCTCCCCAAAATATTGATGATGATGATGGTGTAGACTGTTGAAAAATACCACCCCATGCTGGTGTTGATTGACCAGAAGAACTTGAATGTGTTTGTTGTTGTTGTTGTTGTTGTTGAATTTGTTGTTTTGTTTCATTCTAAAATCAAATTAGTTCAAATAAAACAGCTGGTAGCTCGATTCGTGTGAGATTAAAATATGAAACACGACGCAGCTGCTCTTGTTTATTACAAGAGAATTGTTTTATTCGTTCTATTTTGAGATATATTTCTTCACCATTGTTTTATCTTATCCTTCAAAAATGTGATAAGAAAATAGTTCATATATAATAAAAAGGCGTCATTAACATACGGCGGATAAGGTCAAATGTTGTGGATTCTTCCAGATCCGAGTTTCGGGCTTCCAAAAACTTGGACTCACAACTTCTTACTTGTTGGATCTCACTTGCATCATACAACTAAAACTATTCCATATAACTGAAGATTTTACTGTTACTATTGGTTTGACGATTCTTTTTTTTTTTGATCAATTAACTGTTCAATTTCTTTTCTTCTTGTTAATATAATGCTTTCTTCAACTAAGCGACAGCTTTTAACCCATTAAGCATAGAGTGATGGGAACATGAACAATAAGAAATAAGTGTACGCTAAGTTTTTGTTTGAGAGTCATTAATAAATAACTATAATCTTGATGCTTTACTTGTTTAGATTTACAAAGTGTCAGATGTTGATGTAAAAAACTCGAGTCTAGACTTGATCAGATCCACTTGCAGAAGTTTAGCTTTTCTAAGGTCAGGGTCCACAAAAACGTACATCCGCAGCTTCGTATTATGATAGTCTTTAACTAGCGTCTTTCACGCCTATGAATTAGTCTAAATTGTTAGCCCTGTACTCCAACACTCCTTTTAGATCATTTTTTTTTTTTTTTTACAAATAAAGAAAATAAAAATCTTTTTATTTTACTTGAGATTGTTGTTGTTGTCGTTGAATATCTTGAAGTGATGATGTATTTGATGCATTGTTTGTTGCATTCCATGGTGTTGATTGTTGATTAGCAGTTGATCGAGATTTAGGCTACATAAACAGAAAACATATTTTTCAAGTTTTGTATGTTTTTTTTTGAAAGACTTATTGAACATCAAATAAAATCATGCAATAATATTACAACACAACATACATGAATATTTAAAAGAGAAAGTACCGCATTTGTTGCTTGTTGATTATATGATGTTGTTGGTGAATCAGGTAATGTATTCTCATTAGTTTCATGATCTGATGAAATAGTATTATTTCGATTATTATTACCAGCAAATAATGTTCGAGCCCATGAACCAGGTTTATTTGATGATGATGGTGAATTAGGAATATTTGAATTTTCACTTTTAGCCTAATTTAATAAAAATAATTAATCTAATTAAATGATTGTTGATTTCTTTTTTGTGACAGATAAATAAAAAAAATAGAAATTAGACACATAATATCCGCTGAACAAAAACATAATAATTAGAAAAAAAAGTTAATGAATAATTTTTTGAGAGTCCTTTAAATAACATTTCCTTTAGAGATTATTAAGTATTATTTTTCAAATGTCAAAATGTTCTGTTGAATTTTTAGAATATCTAAACATACAAGATGTTGAGCAGCAATAGCTGCTTCTCGAGCACGTCGTTCTTGTTCTTGTTCTTGTTTTTGGATTTCAACAAAATTTAATGTTTGCATTTGATCATTATTATGTGATGGATGTCGTGCCCAATTTGCTGTTTCTGGTAATTTGAATGTTGGTTGTTGTGGTTGTGGTTGAGATTGTTCTCGATTTTGTTGTTGATAACGTCGAACATTTTCTGCTCTAAAAAAACAAGAAATATTAAAAGTTTATGTATAATAATCAAAATTATTCATTACTTTTGTGCTTCAATTTTAGCTTGTTGCTCTTTTTGAAATTGAAGCGATTGTTGAAAAGCTAAAAATGGATCAATTTCAACTTTTGTTTGTGATTTAATGGGCTGTTGCTGTTGTTGTTGTTGTTGTTGTTGTTGTTGTTTTTTCTGATCCATTGTTTTAGCCATTTCTTTCATTTGATCAAATATAATTTGTTTATTAACAGTTGTTTCATTTTTTTTACGTAATTCATCTTCAAATCTTTGTTTTTGTTCTAATTGACGGCGTTCTTCTTCAAATTTTTGTTTCTGTTCCAATTGACGACGTTCTTCTTCTTCACGTTGTAAACGTAATTGTTCTGCTTGTTGTGCCAATTTTAAACGTTCTAATTCAACTTCACGTCGTTGTTGTTCAACACGACGTTGTTCTTCAACTTTT
Organism: Rotaria sp. Silwood1; assembly: GCA_905250075.1. Lineage (NCBI taxonomy): Eukaryota > Metazoa > Rotifera > Eurotatoria > Philodinida > Philodinidae > Rotaria > Rotaria sp. Silwood1. The sequence continues at coordinate 1,591,734 of CAJNOP010000018.1, read as the reverse complement.
TCTTGTTGTTGTTGTCCGTGATTTTGCATTGCTTGTGCAAGACGCGTCATTATATCATCTGGTTTTTGAGATTGTGAAATTGGTGAATTTGTACCAAAAAATGATGTTGTTGATGATGATAATGTATTTGGTTGTGATGATATTTGACGAAATGAATGATGATGTAGTTCATCGAATAATGGTTGTTGTTGTTGTTGTTGTTGATTTGTTGCTGATATACTTCGTTGTAATTGTGGTTGTTGTTGATAGACTAATGCAGGTTCATTAACTAAATTTGATGAAAAAAGAGATGATGATGATTGTGATTGTTGTTGTTGTTGTTGTTGAGAAGCAAAATATGCTTGTAATTGAGAATTTATCATTGTTGGAGATGTAACTGGTTTTCTATCAGCTGTTGATAAAGGCATTGATGTTTGTCTATGAAGAATATCGTGAAATTAGGATTGTCTTTTTTAAATAAAAGAGATGTGCAGTTTACTGATCATCACTGATTGAGTGGCTAGCTGATGACTCACTATTTTGTATTGGTATCAACATTTTACATCTTTAGATGTAATGTATAAGAGAAAAGGCATGTAATATGCATTAGATTTCAATATCAAATTCTATTGTGTCTCAAACTGAACTAATTCAAAATGAATTCGTATAAGAAGAAAATTTAATTGTTTGTTACTTGTTCGCAGCCATCAATAGAAGATTGATTTAAAAGTAAAGAGAAAAGATTACTTTTGATTTAAGCTATCGATCTCTATGGCATAATGCTAACGAGAGAACTACGCCAATTGACATCTACTGTTTGAGTTTATATTGGATGCAAAGGAAGGCCTCAGCGAGAATAGCAAAAGTCTAAAACGGTTCGTCTTCATCAGTTCTTGTTATAGGAAACAAGTACACTTGAAAATTTAATAATTTAATAAAAGAACATTCTTTTTAGCTGAGTTACTTGATCTTTTCCAGAAGTACCTAGAATGGGTCAAAAACCCAGTAAAATGATCATAACTCAACATCAAAGTCGAATAGGGACGAACCCTTTTAGGCATTTTCTAGCTCAAGAAATAGAGCGCCAAAACTCTTTATCAGACTCGTTCTTTTTTTTCTCTATACGTCAAGTGTGAGTTTTTTGTAACTATACCTATTAAATAATGAATGTTGAAGATTTTGTCTTGACTGTTGTTGTTGCTGTTGTTGTTGCATTAAATACTCATCAATATAAGCATTATTTGCTGTTGATGGTGTTGCATACAACATAGAATTAAATTTTTGTGCTTCTGATACAATTGGCTGTTGTTGTTGTTGTTGTTGTACAGGTAGTGGAAGTGTTGGAGCATCAGTACGAAATGGTAAACGACCTAATTCTTTTGTTAATTGTTGTATAGTTGAAAATTGTGTTTCGCCCAAACGTTTAACAGGTAAAAGTATCGTAAAATATCCAGCTGCAAACCATCGTTCCATATCAGCTGATGAAAATGGACCTTGTACTGTATTTTGTGGATCTTTATAAAACCATTGTTTATCATCAATAATTACAGGTGGTTGTACACGTTGTTGTGGAATAATTGGTACAACAGCTGGTGGAGTTGGTTCTATTGTAATAGGATGAGGAGTTGTATGAATAGATATTGGTGGAGAATAATCATGATCCTAAAAGAAAAAAAAATCAAAAGATTTTACAAATGAAAAGAAAAAAGAAATTCTATACATCAGCAAGTGTTGATTCAACTACAGTTGTTGCTACATCACTCGGTTCATATTCATCATCCCATGTTGAAGGAGTATGTTGTACAGGAGGTATTGATTTAGGTTCTAGTATATTTAAAGGAAAGATATTTGGATAGAAGATTGTTGAAGAGAAAAAAAAATAAAATAATCTACCAAGAATTTCTGATGGTATTGGAATATTAACAGCAGTTGTATCTATTGGTGGTGATGGTGATTTTTCACGTTTATTCTCATCTGGTGGTTTTGATGATTGCTTTAAAAGAAAAAGAAAAAGAAAATATTAAATTAAAAAAAAAAAAAATTTTCAATAACTTACAACATGTACATTTGATGATGATGTATCATTAGTTGTAGATTGAGGTTTTTGTTGTTGTTCATTATTATCATCATTAGTTTGTCGTTTTGATGATGTACTAGTAAATGGTTCATCTGATTCGAATGGTGCACTATTCAATTGATTATCATTATCATTATTATCATTCATCCATTCAGGCATTCCTAAATAAATATTAAAAAAAAGGATTATTTTTTAGAATGACTATTTATTAATAGAATAATCTTACGTTCTCGTTTTGTTTGTGGACGACGTGAATTAAGATCACGATCAGACATCGCCGTATTTGATCGCCATCCACGCGTTTGATTTGACTCATAGCTATTTGACGGACCTTTTTTTTTGCAAAAATAGAAAAAGCATGTTAAGTTTTTAAATCTCTAAGAGTATTAATTATTTTTGTACCAGGTCGATCATCTGTATGACTCCATTTATCATTGGATTTTGTACGATGTTCCATTGATCCACCACTACCACCGCCGCCTCGTCTTGTTTGTCCACCTCGAGATGCCCAAGAGGTAGAAGCATTTGTAGATGGTGATAAATCTTCACCTTGATCGTGATTTTCATCCTCATCTCCTCGTGATCGACGCCACGCTTCAGATGTTTGACGTGTACCACCACCACGACGAAATGATTGAGGTTGTTCACTAAATATAAAATTCTCAAATGAGTTCTTCAACGAAATATGTTCGTCACAAAATTCTAGGCTTCATATTTGTTGGCAACTAGAGTAAAATATAAACAAACATGCATCCCAATCTGAGCTCGATTGGATGTAACGTATAAAAAAAAACTTAAACTTTTTTTCAGAAATTGATTATGAGAAAAATGCAAAACAAATTTTCTTGTATGTATCAAAACCTTTTCTTCTTCGACCTAAAGTAATTGAAAACTAGTCGTGTTAGAGATCAATGGCCGATGCTCTCAGTACCTTTAGAAATTATCATTAGAAGATTTTTGCCTAGAAAGATTAATCATAGCGCGAGTTGGGTTTGATAAGAGTGCTAACAAAACAACAAAGAGTTCTCATTTAACAGAGGACTATGCGAGCACTTAAATACTAAAAATCAATTGAATTCGAATTTTAATCCATTTGAAATTCTTCTACTAGAAGATTTCTTAACCTTACCGATCATCATAAGACCGTACACGGTTGCCAAACGCTCCACCGCCACGTGAATGATAACCACCACGTGACCATGATGTTGATGAGGATGGTCCTGATGTATCATCACCACCACTACCTCCTACAGTTTCACCACTATCTTCAGAATTATTATTTCCCCGAGTTGATCCAAATGTATGATCACGTCCACCTATAACAAAAGAATTAATTTCTTTTTTGTGTCTTTAAATCAAAATATGAAATATTCTTTGATTTTACCTCTGCCTCTCGATCCACTACCACGTCCATTTGATATTAAACCTCCACCACGATTAGTTCGTGTATCATGTTGCTGTTGTTGTGATGGTTGTGAATTATTTCCACCGCGACCACCACCACCACCTGGTGTTCGACCAGAAATATAACTTGATAACGAATTCATTTTAGCCTAATTAACATTAATTTTAATAAAAAAAAAAAAACAAAAAAAAGCTATATCGTTATTTACTGTTTCTTCAGCTGTTGGTGTAGTTAATGTTAATGGTTCGATTATATTTAGACGAAAAACACTTTCAACATCTTTTAAATTTTCCATTATTTCATTTCGTACATCTTCTGATAAACGTTCAGTTACATTCGAACGTAATGCTAATATTTCATCTTTTGAATAGCGATATTTTGTTGCTGAAAATTTGAAAATAGTTCCACTACCACTACCACTTGATGTTGGAATAGCTGTTGTTGATTCGGGTGTTGATAAAGCTCGAAGCCTATTTATAATTAAATAAAAAATAAAAATAAAAACATAATGAATATGAAAAATAAATATATCTATATCCAACCATTCTGGACCAAAATTTAATGGTTGTGTTGTATGTTGAGCGACAGTAGTTGAAGTCATTTTTGATAGTTTTCGAAACGAAAATCGATAATCGATTGAAAAAAATATATAAGCGACGCAAAATCTTAAATAATTTAAGAATAGATAAATAAATAAATAAATAAACAAATTTAATATTAAGAAATATTTAAGATTAAAAAATTAGATTTATTAAAATAGAGAACAAAACCAAAGAGAAACAAAAAGAAAAGATTAAATTAATTTGAACACAAGAATATGCTGATGGATGGTTTATTTTTTCTTTTTGGACTGCTCTCTTTTTTTTGTTGTGCTTGTCATATAGTTTATTTACCACTTAAATATGAGAATTCCATAGTTTACTTCGACAACGGATTTTATTTGGTCGAATAGGAATGTAAGAACAATGAATAAACATATGCGTAAAGGAGAAATAGTGAAGGTGACTTGGCGAAAGGGGTCGCCTTTGAACAGGTTTTTTACTATTTAACAACAAATTTTATTTATTAAAAAAAAAACGAATACATTCATTTGCTTTGAATTATATTTGAAAATACGCAGAACTATTAAGAAACTGTTCCTTGCGATAGTGGCGTTAGAAAAAAAAACATCTGTTGATGGGGGCGGAGACCGTCTGTTAATGCTTCTAGAACAGGCTTATGACCCTTTTTATGCGAAACACAATTGTTTGTATCGAAAGGCATTCAATCTTTCTCCTTTGTGATTATGTCACATCTGTTGGAAATGTTATTTTTGCCTAGCATTAAATATGAATAGATAATCTAATGAAAAGAAACAATGAAGTTTTAATCTTGAAAATCATTTCCAATAAAATAAATAAATAAAGGTGAGATCTCATCTTCAATTATGATCAATAAACCGATTGTTTATTGATCTTGTGTAAAAAAAAAAAGAAATGAAAAAAACAACAGCAACGAAAATTTGGAAGCTTTGATATGGCTTCTCCGTTTCTTAGGGATGTTATCAATTTTTAAGGCTGCAGTCAAATCAGAAAAAAATGAATGATTGCTGCATTTTGAAGCTATCTTCATACACAGTTATTCTATTTATTATCATTACAATGAGATAATAATTGTCATGTAAGTCAACAATGAAGAATTCGCAATCTGTATATAGATTCATCAACAACCATGTGAAATATGTTTTTGTTTCTAAAAAAAAAAACAGAAAAAGTAAATTTCACATCCAACGACACAATGTATCAAACAAAGCTATCGTAAAGCAATAATAATCTAGCCAAAAATTTCGAAATTTACGTAAAAAATAACCAATGAAAAATTTTTGAGTGAATTATGAAATTAACCACTAAGAAAACTATCGTGATGATTAACACTTTCGCAATAGCAAATCATTTACGTTTTCCAAAAATTACCAAACACACTATATAGATATAATTTGGAAATTTTTGAAAAGAACATAAATATTAATATATTGTTTTCATTAAATAAAAGATCCTATACTCTAGTCTAGTAATAATTTTGAAAGGTTTTGAAAACTTTTTATAAATTACTTACACTTCAAAAGGTAGTTTTTCTTTTCTTAATGATAAAAGCTGTTGTTTATGTATATAAAAAAGAATATTTCGCAATGTCATGATGTACTGAAATTTCTTAGGTAATTTATGAAAATTTTGAGTAATCGCACGAATCAGTAATATTATGAAGAATATGTTCTTGTTTTCCGTTGGAAAATCATCGGTAATATATAGATGATAATTTTTGTATCTTCTGAAGTTTACTAAGAATTTCACAAGAATTATTGAAATTCATTCGAACAGCTTTTGCTTACAGATATTAAACAGTAAAAATTTTAAAAGAATTTGGGTTTAACTATGTTATGAAAAAAACTGATAACCTGAAGCCAATACACCAAAAAAAATATTGAAGTAGAAAAGGAACAATTGAAGAGATAGGAAGAAATTTACTTCAAATTTCTTGATAGCAAGATGAAATTTCCTGAAAACTTGAGAGTTTTTTCCAGCAAATGGTTTCTATTGTTATAAGAAAAATTATGGAAACTTCCGTACGTTCTTGCTGATATGATTTTTCTGTGGGAGCAATTTCTGAAACTTAAAATTGTTCATGAGAGAAGTCTACATTGTTGGAATCCGAATTCTAATGTTTGATCTGCGTAGTATTATGATCCTATACTCTTGTAATACGGCGCATGCCAAACACTTGAGTATTTGCAAAGACATTGTGTATCAAAGTACTTTTTTTGACGTGATGCGACGAAATATTTAACGAATCGACGGCCGAAGATAGTAAGTAGAATTATTTTTTATCATCTGTAAGTTCGTTTGATATACAACTGATTAAAGTTTTCAACAAAATTAAATATGTGCTATTGATGTTTTTGCTGGAGTTTATTTAAATTTACCGAATGAACAAAAGTCACTTGAAAACAGTTGGCTCCAGTTTAGAAAGTACAGTAGACTTTTTTTTATTGAGGATCAAATCCAGCTAGAAACACACACTGAAGTTATTAATATCTCAAGACGATAAAAAAAAAATGATTGATTTCTTTTTCATGAGTCATATTCAACAAACAAAGCTGTTTTCACGTAGTGTAAAACAGTTTTCAAAAACAATGAATAATTTTTTTAAATTGCTCTACTTTTCAATGATAAATTTAATTTTAATCTAAATCATATTTCACAATAGTTTCTCATCATGATGAATATAATTAAAATAATGGTTAAGTAAATTGAAAACAGGAGTATCTCTTTTTTTCTTTGTTATGATCAAAAGCATAAATAACTTAAGTTTAAGATCAAACAGAATAAAGAAAGAGTGTTATACTGATTTCTAGTAGGAAGAAAAAAGAATAAGAACTAAGGGAAATAGAGAGAAAAAAAGAAGAAAAGAGGAGTTCGTCTATTATACACGAAGATAATTAACCATCCCAATTATAAATTTGTCCTGGTACACGAGGTTGACTACGAGTCTTCTGGTCTTTATTATTCTTAGCTGCTAATAAACTAGCAGTCTGTTTTTCAGCTTCATTAATCGATACAAATTGTGAAGTATTTGATGTAATATTAACAGTTTGTTGTGGTGTTGCTTGTGTAGCCATTCCAGCTGTTAATTGTCTATAGTATTTCATAATTAGATACTGATTATAAAAACAAATAAAATAAATTCTTACGGTTGTGCAGCACCAGTAAGAAGTTGTTGATCAGCTGCATTTGAAAAAAGAACTTGAGGAGGTCCAACTTGACGCCGAGCATCACGCTCAAAATAATAATTTTTACTTAATTTATGAGCAAAACCAGTTGGTAAAAGTGGTGGTGATTGTGTTCTAAAGAAAAAAAAATGAAAAATATATAATAGAAAATAAAATTCATTTAATATGTTTCTTTTTACCGTTTAGACCATTCAAATTCATGTCGTTGATTAGGTGTAAAAACTCGCTATAAAAACGACACAAAAAAAAAAAATTTTCTGTTTTTTGATGTCTTTGAAAATTATATAAAATCTATTCATACAAGCATAAGAAATTGACGTATAGGAGCAAGCCATTTATTAATATCACGTTTAACAACTGGTGCAGCTTTTCCTGCAACTTGTTTTACATTTGAACTCATTATGAATATGAAAAAGAAATCTAAAAAAAAAATCTTTTTTTATTTTCTTTACTAATTTATCAAACAGATAATGGACGGAAAAATGATTTAAAAAAAAGAAAGCTATTTGATATTAAGATGGAAGAAAATGATCATGTAAACTTGTTTGTTGTTTAATATCCTGTAAAAGAAAAAAAGAAAAGAAAAGATTAAATTGTTTTTTTTTTATAGTGCTTTTTCAAATAATCAAACGAACTTTATTTTCCGATGGAAATGTTGAAAATTGCTGAAGAGGTTTTTCATGTAACATATATTGATCAAGTTGATCATAAATTTTTGAAAAATAACGTTGAACTATTTCATTAACAGCATCACATGGTAAATACATTAATTCTAAAATGATTTATTTAAAAAATAAAATAAAATTAGTAAAATAAAATAATAACAAACGTGTTTCAAATGATTCTTCATTATGATTATTTTCAATAAATTTTTCTGTTGGTTTTCGATGTATAAGTAATAAATGTTCAAGTTGTCGATATATATTAATAACACACTGACGTAATTGATCATTTTCAATCATTAATAAACGATGTTTTTGATCGTAATCATGACAAATTTTTTTTAATAATATTCTATTTATAAAAAAAAAATATTTAATCCAAATTCGATTATGTTATATTTATAACATACTCAGAAGAAGATAATGACGAAGATGAGGATGATGGAATTGATTCATTTAATAATAACGGAGATGAATAATCTATTGTTGAAGGCGTCGGTCTAAAAAAAACACATTATCTGTATATTTGTTTCAATTAAATCTATCAAAGACTGATCTTCTAAATATGATATGCATCAGTATGTAAACTTTTAGATAGAAATCTAATCTAATGAGTTGCAAAGAGTCGAAGTGAATGAAAGATTTATGTCATTTAAAAGTCATTTTCCATCGATTCATATGAAGTCTCGTCTGACGAGGGAACATTCTCAAGTGATCTGCTTAGTTTGCTCCGATATGTAAGCGATCGCTACAATAGCGTAAACTTCAATGGGCTTCTGATCATATTTAGATTTGATCAATAGAACGAATTTTCAGTCGATTCTTCTCTTCAGAGTCCAATTTTCGAAAAAAAAACCATATTTAGAAATTTCAATCTGAATTCTTAGTACACATGAAGGTCTTGATTAGACTATCTCATCGATAACGTTTTATTGGTTTTAGATATTGCATTGCCAAGATATAGGTTAGCCTAATCAAGACCTTCGTGTGCATATAGTTTCAGAACGAAACACTCAAGCATGGTTTTGTTCGAAAGCTAAACTTCAGAAGGAGGAATCTACTATAACTCTGTCGTCCTGAACAAATCTTAATATGACTAGCGATTCTTTGAAGGCTACGCTAATTTAGTGATCGTCTACATATGTAGAAAACGAGAATACTTCATAACTGTTGAAATAAGCAACAAAAGCAAAAATTTTCTTAGACATTTTTAATAATAATAGGCTCTCTGTATATGACGGTAATGTAAACTGACTTCAAGCGATGTATAAAGATTTGATGTACAAACGAAGAGGATACATTTTTCATAATGTCAAAGAAAAGTCATAGGTACGAAAAACATAGTTGGAGAGAGATTTTCAGATTTCCAATTATGTAAATAATTAAATTTGTTGTGCGTTTAGATTAAACGAATGATTTTAAAACATCCGGTAGAGTTTGATAGTTTCTAGACTGACGAGGGAACATTCTCAACTGATCCATCACTTTCGAGCTCAGACGCTGTACATAAGGTGACTCCGATGAGATATAAAAAAGTTTACAAGGATATGTCCCCTCAGATCTTCTATTCAGAATTATAGGCATTCTAGTGAAATCTAAGTCTCTAGCATAGTATACGCCAAAACTTTAATGACGGTATTTCGACGTGGGCGTTTGCCTACAAGCAAGTCTATATGTCAGCAGAATACCCCTTCCTGATTTAATAAAACTCCAAGCAAGACAAAATTCTAGCATCTTTTGTTGAATCTGAGTTTTGAACTTTAATATCTTGGAAAGAAAACATTCTTTGAAGTTTAAGTGTTCAGGACATTCTACTGACAAATAGAGCGCCCTGTTGATCAAATCTGAGGTCGAAATAATATCATTCGTTTTATTGGTATATACTATGTCCGCTAAAGCGATTGACCAGTCAAAGATGTTCTTTCATGCACGACCTAATTTCATTCTGCAACCGCTAATTGGTTCGATATTTGCTTCGTCTTGTCACTGTTGACCCCGATCACTGATTCTTCTTACTCATAAAAAAAAATTACTTTGAAAAACGTTGGAAATTTTCAAGTACCCAGCTTATACAAATAGTGTGACCAACAATTGTATTCCTAAAAAACGTATGATTTATATGACTTAGCATAATCATTGTATATCTTCATGTTATAGACAAATAAATACAATCAGTTGATGGAGACGATCACGACCATCCTATTGATTTATATGAGTCTTCAAACTCTTTCTGAATCGCTACAGATTTCGAATTCCTCTCTGTGGACCTACATGACAATTCCTATTTCACTTAAACAATAAAAAAATAAAATAACTATATCTAAACATAGTTTCGAAATACTGAAAACTAATGATGATCATTCATCTTTGTTGATTTAACAGTTTTCTCAAAAGAAAAGGATAGCCTTATCTTACAGATTTCAAATCCCAGTTTACGTATGATTCATAGAGAATGAGCAACAAAATAGATGGTGAAAAGTGCGTTTTCTACTGATCGATTGAGAAAGAAATAAAAAGAATGATTACCGATTTTTTTCAAAATTAAAAATTCTTTCTTTTAATTTATCCATTTGTTTTTCTAATGTTCTATATTGATGTTTAGCTAATGCATTTTGTTGATTAAATATTTGATTTAAGCGACGAATCTTAAAAACCCCAAATAATTAAAATTTCTTATAGTTGAAAATAAATCTATTTATCAAACTTCTTTATCTTTTGTTTGAATAATTTGTGTTAATTGATTAATTTTTGTTATATATCGTTGAATATCATCTGATAAACGTTCTTTTGTAACTTGAAGACAATCAATATCATGCTTAGTGGTATCTTCTCGTTTTTCATATTTTATTTGTTCAGATTCATATTTTTTTAAATTTTCATGTAAAAGATGTTTATCATGTGATAATTTATTATAATTTTTAACTAATTGGCGACATACAGATACAGTTTGATCGATATTTATTATTTTTGGAACAAAATCAAATAAACCAAGTAAACAAAGATCCTAAAATAGAATTGAATTTTATCAATAAATTAGAATTTCTCTACAAACAAACTTCATTTAATTTGATTAATTGTTCAGTATTTTGAGTATTTTCAGTTAAAGGAAGAAAAAAACTAGATGATGTGGATGCAGAAGGTGGCTTTTCTACGACTACAAGTGGTGTTGAACTGTAAATTGGTGGTTCATGTTGATGATTCGTGAGATTAAATGAAGGAGAATTTGAAAATAGATCTAAATCATTCATAATATGATAAAAAAAAATGCGTTTTTTTATCCTCGCTTGTAAAAAAAAAAAATACTTAGATAAATTCTGATTGATCATTATTTAACCAATAAAACAAAAACGAAGAGATTGTCGCGTTTCTGTGATACTTTTGGACTAAAAAACATTTCAGATGATGTCGCTTAATGCTGACACATTTATTTCTTAAAAAGTTTGAAACAGAGCAAACGGGGAAAAGCGAAAATGCCGTACTTCAGTGTACTCCCTGTACTTATAGACTGTCATAACTGTGCGTCAGATCTGTTTAGCTATTTCAAGTCTCCTATCGACCTATGTTACGGTATATTAGCCGGAGTTCAGCCTGCATAAGTCTATCTGACAATAAAGCCCAAATACTTCACCGTACTTCCACTTTAAAAGTACAATGAAGTAATTGGGCTTTATTGTCGGATAGACTTATGTAAGCTGGACTCAGACTAATGTATCGTAACACAGGTCGATAAGAGTCTTGAAATAGCTAAACAGATCTGATGCACAGTTATGGCTTAGTCTGAAAGTACGCTGAAGTACAGCATTTTCGCTTTTTTTCTCCTTGAACAGAACATTTAATAGTAATAATCCAAAGCAGAACATCTTCTATTTCTGATGTGCACATTGCTTAAAAATAACAGAATATTTATAAAGAACGCTAAACTGATTTTTTAGTGATTTTTATAAGTGAAAATTAATTTTCATTTACTTACTGTGAATCAATAGAAACCATTGAAAATGGAGAGAAATAAAGGAAAAGTAAAAGCATCTATTATATTCTAGGGGTTAGAATAATTTCTATTGATTTCTAACATAGAAATCAATTTGATATCTTTGATGGTTAGATAGTATATTTTGCTGAAGAAATTTACATTTTGACATGAGAACCGGAAAGAGCTGCATGTTGTGATTAATTTGAGTTTATATTTATGTGATAATATTTAAAATGAAAAGTTTCATTAGTAGTACTTTGATTGAGTTCGAAGTACGACAATTAAGTACTCATATTGTAAAATTGAACGTTTCGTGAGTACATATATAATAAAAATTTAATAGATACAATCGATTTGAGAATCTGAGCAGATTCGAAAGCGATAGAGTCTTTTCAACCGAGCCGAAATGACTGGTTCAATTGCAGAATACAAGGTCTTAGATTTTCTAAGAGTTACAACTTCTATTTTGGTCTGCAACATTTCATATACGCTAATATTAGACATAAAGAATCAATTCTTTCAAGACTTTTCACCTAATTACTGGCAGCAACGGATGTTGAAAAGCATCTACAGTTTGTTTTGCTTGATATTCTTCGATAAAAACACAGTTTCTTTACCACAAATGATGCGCTTTTCAATCGTATGAGGCACCACTGCTGATAGAGAGACAAAATGAACCTTAAAATTCAATTTTTTTTGCACAAGACTGCATACTTCTAGGTTTCTTGGTACTTCTAGATTCTCTCTGTTTTATGAAACTTGCAGATACCATACCTTCCACAATAGAACACAGTAGTTCAGAAAAGTTTCGAGATAGAAAATCTGTATTTTAGTCATCATATAACTTCAAATGACTAGTTAGCTTTTCGTGGTCATAATCTATTCATGCAGCATGAGTCAAAGCCTTGATGATGCAATAGAAAAGTATAGATTCAACATTCAGAGCTTCGAGTTTGATGAGGACGAGTTAGAGACTTTCAGATTCATATTTCTAGATCATTAAAGCCGCAAAAATCGATAAAAATAGGCAAAATAGACTAGTTTCCGTGCTCGAAAAATTGAAAAAATCAACCGATCCAATTATAAGCATCTTAACCAGAGATATTAATATACTTTCCTAGTTTTTGTGCCGAATAGAAATAAACGTTCTATTTTATAGAAATGAAGTAATGCATAAAAAAAACTCCTATTCAGAACGGTGTAACATCAGTGGTTAGTTAATGAAATCATACATGGATACACTACGTGTTTGTTTTCTGAGTATCGATTTATATTTCTTATTAAGCAAAAAGATATGACAATTATTTTGTGTTTTTAAAATTGTGAAAAATTTGGTTTTTGTAGGCGTTGATACACTCTGACGGCGAAAAGAAAGTGTAATAAAACATTTCGTTTTCGATATTAAGTGCAAGCATTAAACAGTTTCGTAGCTGTGCTTTTCAAAGAAATGCAAATGAAATTCTTCGAATTTTAATATTTTAAGAAATAATTACTATATTCAACTTGAACTCGGTTTCATGTTTATAGATTCTTTTTTTAATAGAATTTTTAAAATTTCTTTACAACAAGATTATCTTGTCTGATTGTTTTATTTTACTGTAAAAACTGATGCATTTTTGAAATTCGAACAACATCTTATGAAGGCCTATGAATATGAAAGAAAGTCAGTTAAATTAGACGCCAATTTTGTTGCTTGCTCGGATGTTTCTATAAGACATTATTGGAATCTTCAATATATACATCAATTTGTATAGCCAATATCAGAAAATAAAGCCCATTATGCAATGAAAAGTTCATATGTTAAAACTTCATTTTCGACAAAAAACTTAGTTGACTCTATGCAAGACTATAATAACAATATATTTCTGATAACTAATTACGAGTAACAATCATAAATGATTATGTCATAAAAATAAATCGTTCTCCAAGAAAAACGTAATTAAATGTAGGACGTTACAGACATTTATTGACTGAATAAATTTAATAGTTCAAGATCAAAGTAAGCACTTAATACAGCCTTGTTATAAATATTATATTGAATGATACAGATTTAAAATTTATACGAGTTTAATAAGATACGAATACAGTTAGGCGAAAGATTTATATTAGTGTTAAAGAATATTTTTTTATGTGATATTCGTCGTCAATTTTAAAATAGAAGAAAATGTCATATTTCAAGTATCTTTATCCGATTGTGTTAATCTATTTTATTAAATTGTGACACGATAGATGTGACAACATCTATATTTAAAGAAAATCCTTCAAAAGTACAAAAAAAATGAACTATTTTTTTTTTATTGACATACATATGTTGATATTTTATGAAAATGAAATTATATCATAAAATGCAATTTATCTCTGGAAGTGTTCAATTAGACAATATATAGAGTTAACAGTATTGAGTAGAAATTTTATTAAGTTAAAAAAAAAGAGATTATGATCATAATCATCGATATATAGGTCAAAAAATAATTAGAATATTTTTAAATTTTCATTTTTATCCATTTTTATCTAATATCAGAAACCCAAAGTACAAAGCATCAATATTTACATACTTCCTATGACTTTACCAATAAGTCATGACGTTGAACGGGAGTGTGTGAGTTATCCCCACACTTTTTATGTCACATATACAAAAATGATAACCTATTATCGGAAAACTGTTCGCTAAATTCTTAGCCTTTCTCATTTCTAAAAACCATGGAGAAAGTTGGAGATCTACGTAATGAAAAAAAAATATGTCATTATTTTTTTTTACGTATTCTTAACGTTAAGCATATTAATTAAATTAGTTTATTGCTATAAGATTGTTATATTAAAAAATTATTTTGTTTTACAATTAAATGGTAGAATTAATTTTCACAAATTAATTCTTTCAAACTTAATCATATAAATAAACTAAATTTATTTAAAATTTTCAAAAATAGTTTCAAAACTTTCTTTTTAATTATTATTTTAAAAAAATCAGATTATTTAAAAAAAACTGCACTCATTTATTTTCGAAATAATTTGAAAGTTTGTTTTTCTTCAATTGTTCTTTATAATATCTCTTGAGAATTTTTTTTTTCTATTGCCTTTGGGTCCATTATCATCATTGTGTGACAAAAAAAAGGTGTGCATTGAATGTTCATCTAAAGAAATTTCTCTTGATAACAAATCAATTGTATAGTCGAAATCAATTATCATCTTTATATGGTGTGATGATGATGAAGTAATCAACACACAATTGACCTATCATCTATTATTTTTTATCTCATCAGTCCATTCGAGCAGAAAATTGATCATGTTTCAATAGAAAAAGAAAACAGGTGAATCTTCACTATAGACAATTGACATAGCGTGTCGTTAATTGAAGTAATAATATTTGAAGTTTCGTTTTTTTTTTGTTTTCTTCTCCTTAGTCGGTCTTTTGCCTTTCTATTAATCTCATCGCGTGCATCTAACTGCTTGCAATATACATATACAAAATTGATCGTCATTATATTCATGATGAATTAGTAAATATAAGAAATGATGGCGACGTCTGTCAGCAATTATTTTATTACATCGACTTACCTTCTTCTTTTTTTTTTAAATACACAGGTGATAAAACAAATGAATCAAAAAAATGAAGACAAAAAAAAATATATATATATAGAAATACATGGCTAATTCATTAAATCATATTTAATATATATATATAGAAAAAAAAAGAAAACAAATCTTAGCAATACAATAGGAAATTCTCTGTTTTTACACATAATTTTAAAGGAAAAAAAAGAAAAGATCTATGTTCTTATACACCTTGAGGCCATATAAGATGATTTTTTGTATTATTTGTTGTTCCAATAATGGCACTCATATATTCTTTTGCTTTAATACGTAAATGAGCAATTGAATTAGCATTATTAGTCGGATTTAAATTTGTTGTTTCATTAATTATTTCATTTGTATCCGAACAAAATGAACCGTATGAATGATGAAATGGTGGTGATGTTGGGTATGTTGATGATGAATAAAGTGATGATACATTACAATTTGTTGGAAAAAATGTAACATTATTTGGATTATGTGTTCCATTTGTATTTGTAGAAAATGTTGATGTTGATGTTGTAAATGGTGAAACAAGCCATGGATCTAATGGTAGTGTTGATGAAATAGGTGATGATGATGATGGATTTGTTGTTGGTCGAGATGTTGGTGGAAAACTTGACATTGGAAAATCAGGATTTATTTTTAATGTACTTGCTTCAGCTTTTTCTTGTCGACGCCATTTAGCACGACGATTTTGAAACCTTTAATTTAATTTATTAAGATTATATTAAATAGAAATTATATTCTTATGTAAATATAATCATATATTCTATTTATCAAAGTCTTTGTTTTTTTTTTCTCAAATTAAATTACAAAAAAAAAAAAAAAAAGAAAAATTTAAAAATATGTAGATTAAAATATCTTACCAAACTTGTACTCGTACTTCTGGTAAACTAATTTTGCCTGCTAATTCTTCTCGATTGTATACATCAGGATAATCTATAACATACACAAGAAAAAAAAGGACTGAAAATTAATTAATATGAAATTAAAAAAAAAAAAAACATCATACGAGATTTTTCAAAAGCTCGTTCTAATTCATGTAATTGAAATGTTGTAAATGTTGTACGATTTCGACGATGTTTCTTTTTTGAATTATGTTGTTGATTTGATAATAAACGATCATCACTATCATTATCATCATCTAAATCTTCAATATCATCTTCTGAATTACCATTACTTTTACTTGTACTCAATGTATCAATTTCATTATTCATACGACGCATTGCTTTACCTATTTTTTTTTTTTTTTTTACAAATAAATCATGTAGAATTTGTTGTTTTTTTTCTTTCTATTATATTACTTACTATCAGGATAAGATTCATTAGAAATTCGTTTTTTATTTGAAAATTTTTGTTGATTAAATTTTGATGATGGTATAAGATGTGAAGAAGGAAATAAATATTGTTGCTGCTGTTGTTGTTGATGATGATGATGATGATGATGATGACTATCGTAATGTTTAATACCTAGAATAGCTTCTATTGAATGAATTGCTTTTAAATCATCATTTGTTGTTGAAACCATTGAAATAGAATTTGTTGTTGATGATGATGTCTTGTTTGTACTACTTTTCATTCTATCTATATTTATATATTCGTATGATGATGGTAACTGTAATAAGAATAATAATAATGATGAGTTTTCTCTTGGCTTTTTTCTTCTTGCTCTCTTTGCGCTACTCTGTTGTTTTTTTAATTTATTTAATGAATAATCTAATAATGACCGTGATGAATGGGGAGTAGTAGTGCAACGACAACGACAACGACAACGACAAAAAAAAGAACGTAAAATGAGCAGAAAGAGAAGAGAAGCAAAACATTAATCAACAACGTCACCCTTTCTCTATGATTGCTCTTTTTCTCTCTCGATTTTTTTTTCCTATTCGTCAAAAACTCAACGATAGGACGAATAGTAAAGGCGGATGTAATTATAGACTGGCACAACCAATGATCATCGTCATTACTTGAACATTTCTGTCAGCAAATTGAATCGATGTGTATTAGAAAATAAATGAAATTTTTTTGCATAGATAGAAGTAATAAAAAAAAATACAAAAAAAAGAAAGGAATTTCATATTAATGGTAAGTATTTGATAATAATCAATAAGAATCAATATTTTCTTATTATTATGTAAACGAAGATATTTATTCAATTAAGAAAGCAAATAATATTTTCACAATTGATGTTCAATTCAAACAAAAATTACATTGTTCTATTCTTAAAATATGTGTCCTTTTAAAAGTTTATTAAGCAATTTGTAAAATCTTTCACCTATTTATTATATATACTCAAGTCAAAGAAAGAATTATCAGTACATTTGAATATTTCATTGGATATGATTTCATTTTCCTTTGTTTCATCAACTAGTCCCATGATGATCACTTAAGTAAAATAGCAAGATAATGCATCATCACGAATTGATTGTCTGTATTTAATGTTGATTAAATTAGCTGAAAACGAATTCGATTTGTTGAAAAAAGAAAAAGACAGACAAGTATCTCTCATTGTTAAACACCGATACATCTGCTGGCATAGATTGAGATTAAGTGGATGACGTCTTTTTTTCTCTCTTCTCTTCTTTTTGATGTGATTGAGTCTACTTGATTTTAATTAGCAGTTTCTGTAAGGACAGTTTTATTTCTCAATCCTGCTGTGTGAAAAGTCAATTAGCTTTAATGAGTCATAGAAGACGCAAGCTCACTTCTTTCATCGTCAAATAAAAATGACATGATGATGAAAGTATAAAAGAATAAAAAAAAAAAAGAAGGATAAAAAAAAACGAAGAAATGTTGTCGTGGACAATTAACATCATTATTACATGTATGTATAAAGCTTTTCTCACCTGATTCTTGTTATCTATAACATGACAAATCGAATAACATGCAATGTACAGTTTTGTTTCATTGATATCGATCATATAATGATAATGTTCTACCGGAAATTTGTCTTTTTTTTTTCTCATTTCGAGATCAAATTTTCTTTTTTCTTTTTAATCAAATGAAAAAAAGCGTGAAGTCTATTTGCTCGTTCAATGATTAGCTATTTCGTTACTCTACTGTTGTCAACAACAATTTCCTGACATGATGTGTGATTTTATATCTTAGTTAATAATAAAGCGAAGATTAAATTCAGTACTATAATCGAATATACACTTTCACTCGTCCATTGATTTGCTAACAAAATTACAGAGCAAAGCTTTTTATTTTCATTAACGGTGTGACCTCTCTCTCTCTCTCTTTCTCCTTTCTCGCTCTCATAATATTATTCTCAATCATTATCAAATTGACATGTTGTCTTTTTTTTTGTATAGTTATTTTATTTCAATTATCGTCAAAATGAAAAGATTCTATGATACATAGGATCTCTTTTTTTTTTTGTTTTTTAATGAAATTATGATAATTTGAAAATGGGTTTTTTTTCTTTTAAGAAAAAGAAAATGAAAAAATTGAAGATTTTTATCGAATGTCAAATTATATAAATTGTCCTTTTTTCTTTCTTTTATTTATTAATAATAAAAAAGCAACGAATGTTTTTGTTAATTAGAACAAAATGAGCAATTGAATTATGATTTTCGTTTTTGATTAATAAATTACGTGTGAAAAAATCCATTCATTTGATAATTAAGTGATAATTAAAATTAATTAGAATTTATTGATATTTTTTTTGTGCTTTAATTGAAATAATATTAGGAACATGTCGATATATATTTTGTTTTTTTTTTTATATGTAATAAAAGAAATAACCTTATAATCAATCTGACTGAGACACATTATCCATAAAAAAAAATCATATATGCATAAAAATGATCTTATTTGACTTAATTATTACAATAAGTGTCAGAATCATTAGTAAGGATTAAACTGATCACTAATGAAACTATTCGAATCTTAATAGTAATAAGACAATCAATAAAGTATAAACTACTTAACCTTTTGATTTACTTTTTTTGTGCTATCTGGATCTTTTTTTTATTATCAATTTTAAGTTACAAATTATAAAATAATCTTAACCTGAAAAAAAATTGAAAGATTTCTTGATCTACATGTACAAAAGTCTTTAGTTTGAACTATTTTTGTTTACTTATAAATCACTTCATAATCTCTATAAATATATATGAAGAATTTTTTTCTGACTAAAAATTAGTTCATTGAGAATAAAAATTTGATAGCAGTCAAGACTAACGTTTGAAACAAAAAAAAAACAACGGTAATTAAAAATGTATCAATAAATATATTATTTTCAGCTAGAACTCAAAAAGAATCAAACTCTTTATTGAAGACGTTCTTATAGTTTGGATTGAGATAGTTTTTAACAAAATACAAAACTGAACTGCATCAAAGATTTTTTGTATACATCATTTTGGTCTTCGTCACAGGTTTGTTTTCAATGAACTAACTTTAAGACAAAAATAAATTCTTAATAGATAAGTATGAAATTTTGATTCTCTTCAATGACTTTATAAGAAGATGAAATTTGACTAGACATGTTTACCAATGTTAATCTTGAAAAAAGCAGCTTTTTGATCGAGTAAATACATATGCATGATACTTGTGCTATATTAAGAATATCTTACAACTAATCTTCTTGTACGATCTAAATATTAATATAAAGTTTGGAATATAAACCATAGATCCCTCTGCACATTAGAACAATGAGTTGGTCCCTCGTGACTATTCAGAAAACTTTTTATGTTAAATTTATAAAAAGAAGACCTTTGTAAGAAAATTTATATACTGAGATATGCAACGAAAGATTAGGACTCTTCTAATGCAAGCAGAAGTTTTGGAAAGACAAATTTTGATGCATTATAACAATTTTAAATCGTTTCAAACAATAAAAATGTAAAGAAATAATTTCTATTTAAAATAAAGATTAGTTGCTATTAGATTTTTCATGGTCAAGAGAAAAAGCTTGGATTACAAATCATCTTTCGTTAGATAGTTTTGTTTTTATAAATTCTTTGGTTATTTTAATTTTATGATCACTTTCATAACAACATATAAATATATTTCATTGCTCAGACTCAAAAGGAAACAAAAAGAATGAAAGAAAAAAAAACTATTCAACATTTGAAAAAATCTATAGAATTTAGATGTTTTATTCTTATTTAATCCTGAACAGCAATCAAATTTTTTCGTACATGATGTTGGTAATGGACTAGTATTTATTTAATTATCTGTTGTAATTGATGGTCTATGTTGTTTAATAGTTGATGGTAAAACTAAACGACTTTGTCCATCTTGCATTGGTAAAAAACCTAATTGACTAACATTTGAATTACGTTTACGAATACTCATTACTGATGATAAACGACGTGATGATGCTATTGACATTTTACGTTGTGATGTTGTTTGTAGTTGACGATTAACAATTGGAATAATTGGTCGTGGATAACTAGGTATAAATGGTATGCAATATGATGAACATATTTGTGGTTCTAATAAATTTAATAATTGTGCTGATTGACTAGTTGGTGATGGCATAATGATAGGAAAAGATTTCGAAGAAACAGGTGATGTTGTTCTACTAATTTGAAGAGTTGGTATAGCTAAAAACAAATATAATATTGATGACAAAAGAAAAAAAAAATCTTCTTATTAAACTTACGTAATTTATTGATATTTTTTTCATTAAAATTTTTTTGTAATGCTCTTAATGCTGCAACAGTTTTCCAATCATTTAAATGTTTTGCTTTATCAATTTTTGATTCAAATAAATTATAAAATTCAGCTGAATTAAATATAAACGGTGATGATATTAATGATGATAATATTGATAAATTAATTTTTGTATTTGTTGTGTTTGCTGTTGTTGTTTTCGATCTATTTATTGTTGTTGCTGTTGTTACTTTAGACCTATTTGTTAGTGTTGTTTTTGATCGAGTTGTTATTGTTGTTGCTGTTGTTTTTAATCGATCTGTTATTGGTCGTTGTTGTAAAAATGAAATTTCTCTTGACATAAATATTGTTGATCGACATGCTTCAGATAAATAATCTGCTATATGATTATAACCTAATTTGCTAGCTAATTCTTCTGGTGTATTATTATAATTATCTTTTATATCAAATCTTATACGATATTGAAGAAGATAATCAACAATAGCATGTACAAGAATTTCATTACCATGTTCAATTGCATAATGTAATGAACATGAACCTGAATGATCACGTTTAAGTATATCAATATCACCTGGATATGAACGTAATAAATAAAGTGCTTCTTGTGTACAATTAAGATTTGTTGCCCAATTAAATAAATTTTTATTATAATAATCAACTATATGTACATCAAGTTTACAATGTGATATTAAAAAATCAAATATTTGTAAACGTTTTTTTTCAAAAAGTGGATCTTGATAATTTTGTTGTTTAAGTAAATGTATAAGTAAATTTTGTCCAAGATTATTTTTTAGATGAAAATTATGACCATGTTTAACACATGTTATTATTTTAGGCATATTACATTGTTCAATAGCTTCAATAAGAAATCGTTCATATTTAAATGACATTACTGCTATGAGTAAAGAAAAATCTAAGAAAGAAATGAGTAGTTTTGTTACAAGTAGAAATACAAGAATTTCTCTATTTGTTGATTTTATAAATAAAATATAAGACGCATTAAAAGCATGTCAATGAGGAAAAAAACATCATGCACGTTAGTTTGACAACCTTGTTATGAACATTTTTATTTCTTTTTAAATATAAAAAGGATTAGGTATTATATTATTATTTTTTCTTTATATTTCTAACGATGGAAAAATAAATCTTTTATATTCACAATGAAATAATAACAAGATTTGACGGCTTCATTCGTTGTACGAGTGTATACTGATGTTTTTTTCCTATCTTGAGTGACGAAAAACAAAAAAAAACCTCTTGATCGATATGCAGACAACAGATTGAGTGCCGCACACTTACTATTTCACAATAATAATCATCATTCTCTCTTTTTTTTATAAGCACATGCTTATATCTCAAAGTATGGATACAAATTTTCAAAAAAAAAATGCCTTTCTTGTTTTTTTTTCATCAAGGTTATATCGATACAGTAAAGATCAGATGTCTTTACATATTTCAAAAGTAACTAAGAAAAAAATAACACTGAAATATGAATAAATATAGGTTAATAAAGCTATGAGAATCAATTGGTAATCTGATAACAGAATATTCATACCGTTCGAGATTATTAGATTCTGAAATACTTTTCTCTACATTTTATATTCATGCAAAGATAGGAACGATCTGAATAGGTAGCAAAAATAGCCGCAAAACTAATCACATACAAAATAAATGACATTATACTATTAATACTAGAAGAAATTTTGAATAATCAATCACAATTATCAATATGTTCTTATAAAGTATGTTAGAATTCATGAAAATTTCTTTTTTCTATACATTCAAAATACAGTTTAATATAATCTAACAATTGATTTGTCATATGATTACAAAACAAGACTTCAAGTTCTTTTATGACTTGTTGAAGATGCACACTTACGCATATATATATTGACAAAAGACAGAAATTTTTTTACTTCACAATAAAAAAAAAAGAAATCTATTGCTTCCATTTAAATATCGACATCAATTTTAAGTAACAAAAAAAAATGATAATTAACTACACTTGAAAAAGTTAAACTTAATCTATTTTACTCACGTATCTATGTATATATTATTAGTTAATAAAAAATCCTACTTATGAATACAAAAGGAAGACTGGACAACTTGTTCCGATGTTTGAACAAAACTAAAACCTTCTTTTTCACACTTAATATTTTTTCTCTCTCTTTTCTTTTTCTTCCCATGTAATCATTCATCAACAAAAATAAATAAAAAAAGGAAATTTTTACAATATATCGAGAGTTAACAAGAGTCATTGTTTTATGATTTCTTTCTTCTTCTTGTCTTGTGCACTCAAAGAATGTCTCTTATATCTTAACAAAAGTAAATATTACGGAAAGGTAGCTGACAAAGAAGAATCAATTCTGATGTTAGATTTTATAATGACAGAGAGAGAGAGTAGGCAAGATAGAAAATGATTAGTCTTTTAAAATGAAATTTATTGTTTGTTATAAAAGACAACATCAAACTGAATTTAAAAACAAAGAAAAATATTCGTTAAGAGAATCGAAAAGAATAAAATTAATAAGAGGTGAAATTATTTTTGTTATTTCCACCTATGTATTAAACAACAAATGAAAGATTTGAACATCAATATATTTTCAATGGTCTTTTTTGTCATTCTCTTTGATATCCTAAAGGAAGAAGTTCTGAAAATGGTAATGTATGTCATTTTAAACTACAACTAAAATGTACATAAATCTTTCAACTTTATCATCAATCAAATTCACAACTATTATCTGTTATTTAATGTCGTACACGAAAGCGATAAAAATTTAGGAATGACGATAGGTTATTATGAAAACCAACCTTTTTTCATTTATCGAATATCCGATACGGTTTTATCGACATTCTCTTGTTAGTGACATGTAACAAAAAGCTCGAAAAAGTCTCAAAGATGGTCATGAGCAGATCCATGAGTAGTCATAAAAGAAATACCAAGTATTCAGAAAATTCTCTATTATGTCAGAGCTTGGAAAATTATTTTATTAATAATTTTAGTAAAAAGCCATATTTTGAATTTTTTCTTGGTAATCGTGGTGCTATGGTCAATTATTGTATATAGTATTATTTTATTGATTACTTATTGTGGTTACGTATTCTAACAGTTCTGTCATCAAACTATAAGAAGCGACGGATTTCAGAATAGTTTTGTCAGTGAAATTAATGACCATTCATCGATGACCCCCTAGTCTAAGAAAAGGAATTCTGCATAAAAAATCGATTAGTATAATTAAATATGACTATATCGTAGAGTGATGGGAGATAGTCAAATTTGTAGAAGGGAATCTTCGCTCAAAAAGCTTGATAGTTCGTTTTTCAGATATGATCAAATAGTTTGCATAAGCCTTCACGAAACATGATGAACGGCATTCATCACTAAAACAAGAGATATCATAGGAGAAGTTGTGAAACGATGAAGTCGATCTTTCTTTGATACTGAGTTTCTTATATTCCTAGCAGCCAGTTCAGATGTCACAAGTGGATTGCTGTTCGAATTCGACCGCTAGAGATTCATTTTATTTGCATGTGGCTGACACAAAGCGTTATACAATCGATCTCCTTTAGTGTTATGCCATGGAGTGTCTATATATAAACTTCGTCAACGTTTGTCAGCTCTTTTAATTCTACTTAAATATCGAATGACATTTAGAAGTATAGCAAAATATTATTCTTTCCCTTTTTCTTTTAGATGACATTGTTTGCTTGTGCTTACCATATGAGGACACTCATAGTAGAACTCCTTCACTATTGAATTGTGAAAGCAGAAGTTCACTTAGAATTATAGATCATTCGATAGGTTTTTCAAAACTATACATAATCATACTACTGCGTTAAGGTTACTTTATTTTTGGTCAGAATAATCAAGCTTCCTGTCAAAAGCAAGAGTATACTTAGACACTGCATAAAAAACTGAGTTGATCTATATTTGTCACAATATCCTCCGACAACTTGTTTTGGTTCAAGAATTCATCCTTAGTGCTTTCAAGATAATGTCCAAAAATAAAGTCAGGGTTACGTATTCTTGGAAAAAATACATTCTATCAAGTAAATTTAGTTTTTATTGTAAAAACAATTTTACTTGGTTTATCTTTTAGATTAGACAGAACTGTCTATTGCCATCAATATGGTATTGATCAGAAGTTCTTGAAACACCTTTATTTCATTTTCAATTCGATATTTGACCATTTGATGCTTCTGTTTGGGACACTATATCCTATGAACAAACACTTTATTAACAAGTAATATGACCTTATTCGTTAAAAATTTATTTATTTTTTAATGGCGATTAGGAACTTCAAACAATCAAAGATGTAACATTTGATTCAATGTCTCAAAAACTACTGCAAGTTTTATGTAATGGCGATCGTTTAGAAAAGCTTTCGAATTATCCAAAAGCTATTTATGATTTCATGTTCAAACTTAAGGAATATGAGTAACAAGTTATGGTCTTCATTATTTTCTTTTTATTGTTTTCTGTCTATTAAAATCTTTTGGCAATGGACGTAAACGACCGACATTTATTTGGGTAAAATAATATCTTAATAAATATGTCTTTTCTCAAGATCAATAAATAGATCAACATGATCTTTTCTAATATTAAACATAATAAAGAATGAGTATTTTGAATCATTCGTAATTCAAAGCAAGAAAAATTGGATAAAGTTAGACAGTATTGGATTGCGTTCTTTTCTATAACAAATAATCAAGTAATGGAAACCTGATAATTAAGGAAGTAATTAAAAACATGAGAGGAGAACATGTTTTCTAATCAACATTTGAGGTTTCGGAAAAAGATGATTGGACTTCTTAAACAGAGCATTCATGGTTTGATTTGTAAACTAACAAGCATTTCTCTACTTTATAAAGGTTAATCATAGAAGTAATTGAAGATAATTAATCGATTAAAACTTTTAGGTCGGAATGAAGTATAAATGTATTTATCGAAATCAAGAACACAGGTTCTTCTTCAATGATTTCTAAAATTTGTATCTTAGTCACCTATTCAATTGACTTGTCAAAAAAATTAGTCTAAGGCTTGGGTCTGTTATGATAAGTTGAATAAATGATGTCATTCAGTTGATGATAAGACTATCTGCATGATTGCTCTCAATTAATTTTTAATGTTTGACCGATATAGAAACAAAAATTCATCAATACTCGAATGATTTACAATGATTGCAGATTACATTGAGTAAATATGTTATTGACAGCACATATCAGTTTCGAAAACATGTAAACTATTTTCCTTATTTGAAAAGGAATGGAATGTTTTCGACATTTCATAGAAGGGAAGACATAATCTAGAACTTGATTTTCGCTGATCAAAACAGTACGTACGTTGAGTCAACTTGCTCACATCTATGGATGACTTCTTATTCGCATCTAATTAAAGTCTTCTAGTATCTACTCAGAGCTGGTTTCATTTTTTCCCCATAGCTGAGTAGTAGTACACTATGTTATTACAAAGTTGTCAGTTATAGAAATTTTTATAAATCAATGTGTGAATGATTATGGCCGTTTTATTTCAAAATGCAGAATTTTCAACTAGTTTCGATCGTAGAACATGAAGTTTACGCGTTCAAAAGAGAAGAATTGCAAGCGAAATCTATTCGTCTTGTGTTAGTTATAGGTGCGCTAATAATATTTTTTCATTTGGATTGTTGCACAAGTATTTATTTAGAAATCAGACTACTAATAACTCCTTTGCGTAGTTACTTACCATCATAAGTACTCTTTACTTGCGATAGGAAAGGAAATTCAATTGTTTTAGTCGATGGAGGGCGGAAACGGGAGATTGCTTCACATCACTAAATGAGTTCATAATGATTCTTTATATAGGAAGAAATCATTAGTCGTATGTTATTTTTTGAGAAACGCACAGGTTTCTGCTGTTGAAATCAATGATATTTGGTTTAGTGTAAACACAATGTATTATCGATTTTCACGTTGACCGAGTCATCGTGAAATTTGATTTCTATCTATATGCACAGATAAAAAGTATCTGTCTGTAGAGTTAATATCTACAAGCTTAGTATCACTTTGGAGGCCTTAAGTTCGAAAATATTTGACGTAGAATCAGGATATTTACGAGTTGCTTATGAGATTGACCATAGTTATCGTTCACTTTTGGATCTGATTCGATTAGAAAACCCCAAATCATCACTGAGACAAACTTCTATCTCATCAGAAACTCCTATTCAATCGAATAACAGATACAAAAGACTTCAAAACTCTGAGACGCATTGCTCAAAATGTAATACCATTAAAAAGTGAACATTGTGGGAATATCCTATGCATAAATGATTTGGATCTCATGCTATAGTGATAATTTGAATGTGCATGCAGCGATGAATATATTTCTTAGTTCTCTGTGTGTCACATGTAGGAATTTGCATCAATATTCATTTTTTCCAGCACAGATTAATTTTCCATCTTAAGATGAACAACAATTTTCTCAAAATCTTAATTACAAATATCATTTCTTTTGTTTTAATAAAATAAGAGCATGGACAAGTGTTGTTAATCGTGCTCCAATAAATTTCGGAAATGTTACACTTCTTCCAATGTAAGCAATTTTATCACAAAAATAAAAAAAACTGAAAAAATTCTAATTGATGAATTCGACACACAAAACCAATCATACAACGTACACTATAAACATCAAAATACATCACTCATTTAACAAAAGTGCCGTTAGACCACACTCCCTCTTCGATTTTGCCATTAGCATACTTCATTTTGCCTCTGCCATCTATTTTGTTGTCTCTAAATTCTCCCAGTAAATGTTCTTTTGTTTCAAAAAAAGAATACCACATCAGCGTGAGACAAAAAGGAACAGACTGACGAGTAATTTTTGAATATCTCAACTCGTAACGATCACCATTAGCCCAAATATAGACACCTTGACCTGTTCTTACGTCATTCACCCAATCGCCTGTATACTTGCTGCCGGGAAAATTAGAATTCGGTCCCCAAACAAATGTACCTTTCCCATGTTTTTTGTCATCTTTGTATTGTCCCAATAACTATTCTTTTATTGCATAACAATGATACTAACTGAAGATGAAGCAAATAAGCATACACCGATGAGTGATTTGTGAATACCTCAACTCATAGCGATTACCATTAGACATAATGTAAACACCTTGACCTGTTCTTGCGTCATCAATCCAATCACCTGTGTACTTGTCACCCGCCCATTTAGTATTTGTTCCCCAAATAAGTGTGCCTCTGCCACTTTTTTTGTTATCTCTGTATTGTCCCTCGTAACGATTTCCGTTAGACCTAATGTAAACACCCTGACCTGTTATTACGTCATTGACCCAGTCGCCTATGTACTTGTCACCAACCGCATAATCCATTTTTCCTTTACCATGCCTTTTACCCTCTTTCAATTCTCCTTCACCATTATTCTGTAACTGCGTGTTATTTGGGTATCTAACTCTGCAACAGTAAATAAGCCTGTATAATATATGAATTGCTGTTTCATATCTGTTTCCAGATTTATCAGTAACGACTTGAATATATGAAGACAGAACAGGTTTTGTTGAAGGGATAGATTCAGTTTTTAAAGATGTCACTCCCATAGCCTGGAAGTTGCTTGTGAGTTGGTCTTCGTTTTCATCAATAACTTCTTGTAAATGGACTATATGCATAGGTGGTTGATCAAGAGGATCACTGACAACACGAAGACGAGTGCCTGGACAAAGAATTACTTCACTCTCACTTGGAAAATTGGTGTATCCTGAAATATCTTTTGCACTCACAGCTTCGATCAAGAATAAAGTTGAATTAGATCCGAGAAAGTCTTTAATGGTATTAACTGAAGTTGAACATGAACTAATGGTCCACCAAGTGAACTCATCTCCTTTTTTGAAGTTCTTCGCTATATCTTTTGCAACACCACGCCATAGATTCTTTCGAACAGTAGGTAATTTTTGTACAGCTGTATCAAATAGCTTAAGGTAAGCAAACCATGGCTTTAATGATGATCGATCTTCAGCACGCAGTGCACGATTAACTACTTGGTATAAACTATCCTCACCCCATTCCATTGTATAGAGAAACACAGCAGCTGATTCATCTCGAGTAAGGCCATGTTCAGAAGGAAAGTGACATTCATTTTTAGCTATTTTACTAAAACGATCCAGTTGATTGATCTGAGCCGAAACTGGTTCGAGAGCTTTCTGTAGAGGTAAGAGTTGATGCGCTAAGTATCCATATACTGGTGTAAGTCGTTTTGGAGTTGATTCTATATCAGTAAAGCGATGCATATTTCAAATGCAGATCACTAATTTTGTACAGTTGCTTTAAGAAAGAAAATGCAATAGTTGAAACACGTGCTTTTTATGTTGTTGATTACTAGAAAGCTTCGAAAATGAAATTGTTGTCACTTATAACTCGGTTTTTATACGTCCGCTCTTTTGATTCTGTGAAGAAAAAAGAAAAGCTTTTTGTGGTGTATGTTGTAGTATGTTTACGCACTTAGTTGACAGCATAGTTCTTCACGAGCGAGTTTTTTTCATCAGAGCAGCAAGAGAAAGAAAAGAATTATCTTGGAAAGACTTTTTTTCTTCATCATACTGAGTGACGATGCAGTTAGTGAATGAAACATGTTTTTTTTTTACATATAAATAACACATATTCCTGAAACATGTCTTATCGAATATACATGGCTCAAGCATTTTTTTATTTAATAAGTATTTGATTCAATTGATACATAGAATAGAAATTAGTAACACGTACCAGTTTTACAATTGCAATTAGTAGATCCGCTGTTAATGTTAAACTATTAGAAGAGTATACTTTTCGTTACCTCTTCATATTGTTGCACTTGCACAAAAAATTAACTCTCATAAAATACTCTCAATTAAATAGGGATATCTATAACAGTGCTTTGAATTCATTTTTATAGTTGATTTTCAATTGTGTTAATGAATGAATCAGAATATGACAAGACAAAAATAATTTGTTGTCAGATGACATTTTGTTGCAATCATCTAAATATCGAATATGATGCCTAATATATAATAACATGTTTGATATTTGACTTATAAGATGAAATCTTAGTACAAATTAAAAATTCGTTGAATTTAGTTTTTCTGTCATTGCTAGTTTTTCAAAATACTTTTGATTAGAGATGACTTTTTGATGATGTCACACGATCAGATTTATTTCTCTAAAAGAATATTTCTTCTGATTATCGGCATCCGAAGTCATTATTGAAAGTTTTCTATGTTGTTCTATGAAATCTAGTTATACTACTTTAGATGCATAGATGTAAAAAAAAAAGAGATGAACGTGTTGCGAAACTTTTCTATGATCTTTTAGATTCATCTGAACAATATTATTGGTCTCTTCCTTTTTTGACTTTTCTCTATTTAGTAATATTAAGCTATTTTTTATAAGCAAAAAAAAATCCAGACAATACAGACATTTATGTTTTTCAGAGTTCTATAAACTATTAACAATGCATGTTAAATAATAAGAACCATTTGTAATTGTATGGAATGTTACAACCACATAGTCTAAGACTAGTTTGTTAACTTTGAAAAACGATTGCATACTAATCATGTTATACTTATGCGAATCATCGCTGTAAAAACTTATTGAGAAAAATCTAACAAATAAAAAAGGACATTGAGAAGATAAGCAAAGTGTTTGAATGTAATCAACAACATTCAAGCGAAGTTGTTATAAAGAACGAAAGAACAAAAGTCATATTTTCTCCAAAAAAAAAAACTTAAGAAAAATCCTTTGCTGCATCTATCAAAGCTCGATGGAGAAATAAAAGAGCTGCTGTATAAGGTAGATTGTAATAATGATTAGACAACATTTCAAGATAACTTGATTATTTCATCGATCGATGTTCTACTCGAAAATCAAGGAACACTGCTTTGCATAAAGTAACACATCATTCTCATTCAGGTATCAGTTGATGACTGCCGTACTACCATGCAAATGAAACAATTTTAAATATCAAGCGCCACTGAAAATCATTTTGTGACCAATAAACTTGAGATAGAATCGATGAAATGACTTGATTCACATTTTAATACTTCTTAAACTGCATATGAAAACCATGAGTCGTTGAAACAATGAATCACGAAACTACGATAGAAGAACTTGCTACAAGAGATTTATTTTTCTGCTAATTCAACTCCAACTTGTGTGAAAGATGCTATACATACAATCCATTGCATTATTAAAAAACACATATTACCAGTTTTTCACTATGTTAAAACAAAATAAACTCATTGTAAGACAAAAGCAAGTGCTAATGAATTAGAAATAGATTAACTAATTGATACAGATGCATACGTGTCAAAATATATGTGATATATAGATGTCTCAATAATTCTTATAATTGTTCTTTATTTAATTATTTCTCAGTTCTTCTGAAGAACAATTTATTTTTCAAGTAGATAATAACAAAAATTAACTTGTTAGAGTACAACTT
Source organism: Rotaria sp. Silwood1 (assembly GCA_905250075.1). NCBI lineage: Eukaryota > Metazoa > Rotifera > Eurotatoria > Philodinida > Philodinidae > Rotaria > Rotaria sp. Silwood1. Next base: position 1,560,215 of record CAJNOP010000018.1, on the reverse strand, counting down.
TTTACGACAGCTAAGTTTTTGAAAATAATGGGACCCTTGTTCGAGATACATTTTTGAGCGAGTACTTACCGTATTTTTTTAAATTAAAAATCAACAAATTGATATTTTTTGAAACGAGTAAAAGTGACTATGAGACTTTGTCTCAGACACCTCCCAAAAAGAATGTTAGCCAGATCGGTCAAAATAAGATGAAAATCGTAGGTAGGTCTAATGTTTTCTTCGAACAACGATCATATCATTTTCGATAATCTAGTTGTGATAAAAATTTGAGCTCCACTGTTTACACGCTCGCGGAGAGCCAGAAGTGGTTCAAAAGAAGGTATATACTCTGAAAGTAAACCCATAAGTAATATATCGTATTTTTTTGCTCTTTTTTTCATGGTCAACAGATAGCTATTAGTCACCATTCAATAACCGATAATCCTATGCTACTATCTTGTATCCTTGATCTCTCAATAACTACTATTATTTATCGATCGATTGATCAATATCGACTTTCTATACAATATCCATTTATTGTATATTGTCGTTATACTCTGTTTTATTTCTTCGAACATCAACACTAATCCTAATTCATCCATTCTTGTCTTTATATATCCTCAATTCTATCATATGACTATTTTATTTTTCAATGAATTAAAAGCAATTTATAATATTTTATCACGAATCATCAATAATTCTTTTATCACATATCCATGTCAATTATCATTGAATTTTCATTATAATAAGATTTAACTGAAATGATTGAAGTAGAGAAATTAGAGAACAATCATGAGCTTTAGATCACTATCATATTATTCTTTATATGTAACTTAAGATTTTAAATATAACCTGAAAAAAAAATGTTAACTATTTCGTAATATTTAAATCTTTGATCATAAAAGAATTTGTTACTTAATATATAAATCTCTTATTTGTTAACATGTAATCATTTATTTCGTGTTTTTCTAAGATATAAAAGGATTTTATTGTTGATCTCATTATTTAAGTAGCAAACCATTCATTGAATATTACTGAAAGTACACGTAGTCAATGATTACATTTTACATTCTAATTGTCGATGCACGTGCCTATTCTTTAAACATATTTATCATCAAATTTTCTTTTGCCTTGAATCATATGTCTAGACACAAGGATCGAAAGAAATAAACAAATAAGAAAACAAAATTGAAGTTTTAATATCCTATTCATATTTTTCATAGATACATATTAAGAAATAATACTCGATTTTCAATCAATTAGTTACAATTAATTTGAATTAAAATAATTTGATAACTAAATTTGAAGAAAAAAGACAGAAGAGTCGTTTACTTATTAGATTCTTTTTTTTTTGTTTTATTTCTGCAAAGTAATTAATTCTCTTTGGTACAATTCATATTATTATTTACTCAAGTGTTAATAGTGAGAACAAGAACATCAATGATAAAAAACAAAATCATATATAAATGAGTGAAACAGAACGAAAGAATGACGACTATATAGTAGTATAGATCTAGTTCCCTTTCTCTTCTTCATGTGTAGGATTAATCTATACATTGATGGTGATCTTTTTTGTCTATGACATGTTCTTTTTACTTGTCTCATTGCTTTGTTAAACATGCCGCTATCGACGCCGTCATCGTCGCGTCATTTCTCTGTCAAAGTTTGTTTCAAGAAAACATATGCAAGTATTAAATATATTTAACTAAAGACAAAAGTCAATTCATTAATTTTGACCTAATTACAAGTCGACGACCTAGAAACAATATTAAATAGAAATCTTCGAACACTTGTCATTACATTTCGTCTATCTTAACAGACAATTCATACGCAATAAATTATCATTCTTCACATTAACAAGTAAAAAAAAAACTACAAAAAAAATTCTTTTCATCTATTATGTTTTACATATCAATATGATGATTAGACAAATTATTTGAATTAATACTTCATAATATTTTATGACACACAGTATTCAATAGAAAAAAAAATGACGAATTTCTATATAATATTTCTTTTTGTATTTATCTTTTTTATTCAACAATCAATAACACAAAGTCCACCTGTTGTACCGTTAACAAGTAAATTAAAGAAATTATATTTTTATGAATACTATTTTTTTTTTTATTAATAGATGCTTTAACAGCTATTTATTGTCATAATTCTCATGAAGCCGGTATAATGACAATACATTGTCGACCAAATGAAAAAATTCGTATGTTAGATGCATTTGATGTTGTTGTCAAAAATAAATCACGTTTACCATTACAATGTTTAAAACATAAACATTTTTCAATGGTTTATGGTGATAATTCTAATTATGATGATTGTAAAGTTCATACAAGTTTTACATCAGCTTGTTCAGGGCGTGAAAATTGTACATTACATATGCAACCTATACGTTTGAATAGTGCTAATAAGAATTGTCATAATGAATTAGTTGATTATACAATGGCTTTTTTTGAATGTATATCAGGTACGAAATTTGTTTTAATATGTTTGCTTAAAACAAATGACACTTAAAAAAAAGAAACTTACTTTCTATAGTAGAATGTAATCAAAAATACGTTGTTCTTATATTTTTTAGTCCCTATGTACTATATTTAAGATGATTTTTTTTTATATAGATGCATTTATTCATGATGTATGTTCATCACAAATAATAACTTCTTCTTGGGGTACATTAAAAACACCGAATTTTCCAAATCCATATACATCAAATGATGATTGTTGGTGTAAATTATCAACACAATTACAATATCGTCTTTTACTTTCTGTTATTATTTTTCAATTGATTCCTTATGATCGTTCGTATTTGATTTCATATAAAAATAAAAATATTCGTATTAATCTTTTTTTTTTTTCGTATTTTTTCTAGAAAAATGTATTGGTGCTGGACTTTATTTACAAAGTAGTGATCAACAACGAAGTACTCAATGTACTTATTTACAACAAGGACATAATTATTTAAGTGATACGAATTTATTATATCTGAATTTTTATAGTCGAACACCAACTGTACGTGGCGGATTTTGGATTATTTATGAAGGTTAGCATTTTTTTGTCTAAATAAATTTATTTATTTCAATAACTAATAAGATTTTCTTTGTTTTCATTACAGCAAGTCATCCTAATGCTGAAGTTCATTTACATTGTGGACCAAGAGAAAAAATTGGTGTTCCATCAGGAACAGCATCATCACCAACATCTATTAGACCACCACCAATTTCATCATCATATGATTATGGTTGGAGTCGTTTAGCATTTAATAATCCACCAAATCCAACAACAACACCACCAATCACTAATCCCATCATAGATATGGATTTATTGTTTACTACACCTCGTCCATATCGTAATACAAATTTTAGTAAATATTGTAGTCTAATCTCAAAAGAATATAAACATATACAAAGGTTGACTCATATCGAACGAAGGTCTTCGTATTTCCCTATTGTACCAATTGATGTCAAAGAAATAATAACTCTAATGGATGAAATATAGCCAGATCCGAACGTCAGAACACTTAAATACAAGACAATTGTATTTTTGTATTTCAAAGTTGTTAATATTAAACGTTTTTACTTTTGTTTCTATGAGATACATTTGCTTATAGTTTTGTAGAAATATTTTCTGAATGGTTTATTTTTCCTTAGAAGTAAATCCATCAACGACAACAACAACAGCAGCAGGTGCATTTACATATCCATATGGTCATTTAACAACATTTGAATTAGCTTATGGACCACAAGGATGGTTTCTTAGATCTCCATTTATTTCATCAAATAAGACATCAATTAAATTTTTACATACAACAACATCTCAATTACCAATAGTGAAATGGAATTCTACTTGGCGTTATACTCGACGACCATGGACAAAAATATCCACAACAATAACAACAACAAGTTCTGCTACAACAGCTACACCTACAACAACAACAACAACTACTACTACTACTACTACTACTTCTACAACTACGACTAAAACACAAACAACAACATTAAGTATATATTTTTGATTAAAATTAATATAAAAAAAAACAATATGAATAATACCTATTTAATTTCTAGAAACAACTGCAACGATGACACGTTTAAGTACTGCTACAATTAAAACTACTGAACAAAGCACTATTCATTTATCATCAACAACAAAGTCTATGTCTACTGCTGCTATTACTACTGTTCAACAACGTTTATTATTTACTCACAATCCATGGATATATTATAGTCCTCACAGTGTTTTATCTTCGACGACAACAACAACAACAACAAAACCAAGAACGGCATCAACAATGTCATTACCAGTATCGTCATTTATGTTAAAGCCTAATATACCTTCACCGACTCCTTGGTATCCACCAGCGGGTCCATTTGATTGGTGGCAATGGCAATGGTATACAACAAAATTTAAAACAGTATCGTTAAAAATTCTTACAACTACTGAAAAGTTAACATCTTTTACACAAACAACAACAACAACAACTACTACTACTACTACAACTACAACTACTACTACAACTACTACTACTAGAACTTCTACCACCACCATAAAAAGTACCATTAAGCTGAGTAATACAACAAGTAGAAAAATGATCACTCGTAGAAATGATGTAACTGCTGATTGGTTTAAATGGCCATATCTTGAATCTACTACATCATTAGCACAAAGACGACCTGATTATTATGAAGAAGAATATATGGAATGGCCTGATTATTTTCTTACGAGTAAAATACAAACTGTAATAACACCGAATTCTTTTGTACCCTTTTCACTGGAACAAACACGACAACAATATCAACATTTAAGTCCTTTTTCAGTAAAATCAAATTGGCAATATGATAATCGTTTTGTGACAATTCATACACCATCATCGAAAAGCTATCATGCAAAACAAAATACAGGCGATATTGAAGAAAGAGACACGGCAAGAATTCAACAGAATGGTAAGATTTAATTTTCGAAGAAACAAAATCAGTGAATAACAAAAAAGAAAAGATAGACCTTCATTTCAGTATATTATAACATTTAAAACAAAACTAAATGTATGGAATTGCTTGCAAACTCATTACTAACCAGAGAAATAGTCCCTATTCAAAAGCAATTAGATACTTTGAGAACTTTCCTCGCAAATCTTAATTTAATTTGAATTTAGGAATAACCAATGCTTATTCTCAAAACATCATTGAACCTCTTATTGAACAACCAAATAAAAAAAGTTCTGACGATAATGAATGGTTAAGTAAAACAGGTATATCAAACAACATGAAAAAATGAGTTTTTTTTTTGTATGAAAATATTTATATTTAGATATAACGATTGTTGCTGTATCAATGTTATTTGTTATTTTATTATTTATTGTAAATTTCATTCTATATGCTGTTCGAAGGTGAGAAAGAAAAAAAAACTAGTTTAATTAAAATGAATATACATTTAAAAAAAAAACTATTTTCTAGATATCGTCATCGATTACAAGATCGACGTTTACTTAGTGCATCAACTCCATCATTATTAAATGGCAGTAGAAGAACTTTGTCGAGTAGTAATTTACAACGAACACAATTAGGTGATTCAACAAATAGCATAATTAATACGACTAATAATAATAATAATAATGATATTTTACCAGCAGTTGGTAAATGTATAATTTTCCATTGAAAATTTCGAAATAGTTTTTATTATAATAATTTAGGTGAAATAGTTATATGGGATGAAAAAGATCAAGGTGGTTACATGATTGGTAATCATGGTGAATGGGCTAAAATTCAAGGACGTCAATGGTTTCGTAGTAGTTTATTAAAAAGTTGTAGTAAATCATCATTTTCAAAAAGGTTATTATTAAATTTTTATTTTTCAAATATTATACATAACATCTTTTTTTTTTTAATGAATAGTTTTCGATCACGTTTTCAATTTTCTCGTCAATCAAATAAAAAAATGAATAATCGTCATCAACAAACACCACTTTCAAATCCAACACAACAACAACAACAGCAACAACAACAAATATATAAATATCCTCTTCTTCTAGATAGTTAGTAATTATTTAAAAAAAATATGCATCTAATATGATAGTTTATTTTTAGCTGCTACACTTGCACCTGTACCTGAAGTTGATGATTATCAATCATCTGCATTAAGTTCATCAGATACTATGATGCGAAGTTCAGAAGCAACACATTCGAATTCTAATAAAAAATTTCAACAAGTAAATTCAAATTTATTATTTATTAAATTTCATTTTTTTGGGAGGGTTTTCAATTTCTTAGACAACAAAAACAATTCAAGCATTAATACATGCAGAACAAGATCACAGTGATGAATATTATAAACGAATTGAATTTGGTGTAGATGAATCAAATTATACAACTATGAATGGACATGTTCCAGGAGAATATTCTATAGTTGATCAACAAACTGAGCGAAGTTTAGGAAATGAAACTGATGCTGGAGGATCAATTATTATTAGTGTACCTACCATGTTCAGACGAGAAGATGATGCTGCTATAATAACCGATAGTGCTGATTCTACATATGATAAAACTTATTCAATTCAACCTCGTATGAAAGTAAGATACCCACAAATCGAAAGTTGAGCAACATGTGGTTTTGACATCTTATAGTTGGATAATGCTTGTCGGGTCTCCTTAAAAGGTCTATTAAAACTGAAACATGTCAAAAGTATCGAACTACGATAGCTTTCTTATTTATCCGAAATTTTTTCATTGATTTTAATCATCATATAATTAGGAAAAACTTAGGAGTGATTTTTGTAAAATATTGTTTCCATTGTTGAGAAAATCGATTTTTTATATCTGCCAGTAACACATCACATATACGGATTGATACTGAGAATCAGTATCAAAATTGACATGACCACCGAGATTTCATAAATGTAATGCATGTCAGATTTGACAGTTTTTTTTAACTTAATTTTGGAAAGTATAACTCGACGACGTTTATCCAATCGTGGAGAAAAAGAATATTTAATTAATCTATTTTTTTTTCAAAGAATACAAATATGACTACACGACAGAATTATCTTCAACCAAACAATACAAGTCAAACGGGTACTAAACAATCAACTAGAACCTGTAAACCTTGTACAAATAATTCAATAATTGTTAGTCATTGTCAAACAGATTTTCAACCACTTGATCCAAAAATATTAGCTAAATCAATAGATAAATCATTGTTAGCTGAAAATCAACAGTTTTATAGTTGTTCACAATCTTTTCAATTATCAGCCTATGATTCAGGATTTTTCGATGATCAAACAAGTGATAGTTTAACAACACCAACAGCAAAAACATCTATGATTACTAATGATTTAAAATATAATTTAAGCAAAAATACAAAAAAAGGTCGTAAAAATATTGATGATGTATTTATCAATAAAAGTGAAGATAATGAAGATAGTCTATTATCATTGAATGATTTGTCAGCAAAAGATTTAGAAAAATCAAATCGACAAAAACAACGACATATTATTAAACATGTTTCATTTCAGAGTTAAACATTCATCTTTGTCCTTTTTTATTTATTTGTTCAACAATTAATCTTTAAAAGAAAAATAACTTTTAAAATATACTTTGAATATAATATGTAAAATAAACGATCTAAATTCAATGGTTCTATAAAATAGAAAGCAAGAATATCTTAAACTTTTCCTAAGTTTATATCGAATAGTTATGCTTTAATAGATAATGTATTAAAATCTTCTATCTGAGATAAATATTATGACAATAGCATTTTTAGACTGGAGTATATCAAATTGAGTGAATTCAGTCAAATATGTGAACACGAAAATTTTTAGTTTCAAAATATTTTTCCATAGTAAACATTTATGATTCAATCGTGTAAATATTTGTTGCTTAAAAAAAATATTCATTTTTCGTTACTTTTATCCATTAATATGCACAAATCGAAACTATCGTATGTTACATCTACTATTATTCACAATTGAAAATTTACGAAAAAACATGTTGTTTTTTTTCAATCTTAAAGAAAAGTAAATGCATTAGTAGGCTTCATTACGTTGATTCAAGGTAGAATTGAATTTTTGCTTTTAAAATAACTGTGTTCTATTGTTGAACTGATCATTCAACATGTTTTGTTTTTTTTGTGCATTTTCAATGTCACAACGTTGTTCGTAGATTCTTTAAAATAAACAAAAAAAGATTTCTGATCCATGGTATACATAATTATGATATAAGCTCAATGTTATTAGCTTTAAAAAACAGTATCAATAAACATCTACTCAATCTATTGCGCTAGATATAGTTAAATAAATATTCCTTCTTTTATTTCTAATAAATTTATTCCTCTTCAAAGAACACACTATAGGTATATATATATATGTATGTGTATATACTAATGTTAATACAATCAAGCACATGACCAAGCAAGACGTCCAGATGATACTGGACCATTCTTTATCACATTGTGTAATTCTCTATCAAGTATTGATTGTTTTAAACCTACTTTAAGTCGATGTTCACATAGATAAAGAAGTGTATCCAATGGTCCCCATACAGGTTGTCCAATGAAGAAATCATGCATTTTTAATGTAGCCAATAATGAAAGAAGTGTTCGATCATCAAAGCCATTTAATCCATCAAATTGAACACGTATTTGACAAAGAGATACAGTTGTCTCTTCATCATCATTAGTTGCAACTTCATCTTATAAAATTTATAAAAAAGAAAACTTATAAAAATTTTGTTATTACTTTCAAAAAATGTTCATTCGTTAAATCAATTTATAACAGGTTAAAAATCTCTTACATAAACTCTTCTCTACAGTTTAGAAATAGTACATTTTAGACAACATCAGATAAAATATTATTATCATTTTTTTTCTTCCTGTAACGTCTATCCAGCACTTACAATACAATTTTTCGTGTTGAAAAATATAATTAATGCAAAGAACAAATGTTAATTCTACTAGAGAGATTTGAAAAAACAAATGATTTAAGAACACATAATACTTACTGTTTGTTAACGAATATAAAACGAGTGGAATCAATATTACAATACTGACAATTATCGTTTTGTATGGTAATTGCGATATTTTAGTTATTTCCATTCAAGTTTTGTGCAAATGAAAAATCAAATCAGAATAATACTAGTTCTTTTTTACTTGTATTATCGAGTTGTCGGCTTTGCTATAAAAAGATGTATGTTTTCGTTGTATTTGTTGAGAAGAAGAAGAACTTCACGAATGCTGCTTCTCTTATGCAAAAATAATAATGTAATGCATAAACAACTTTTTGTTTCGTCGCTCCTTTTTCTCTCCTTCATTCTTCTTTTTTTTTTCTATATAATACTCTTTATTCGTTGTTCGATTTTATAGTATAAATTAATCTTCAGATTATACACTGTCAAAGAAAACAGTTAATAACGTTTACGGCTCATTGATTATCTGTTTTCTTTTCATCAACACGTACTATATTAGATAAATCGAATGGAAATTTTTTGAAACTATCGTATCGGAATATAATTTGAATACAGAACATTTTGTGATAATGAAGATTTGATATTGTAACGAAGTTATTCGATCACTACTATTTTAGTTAGTACTTGTAATTCTATTTATAACTTTAAAAAATATAATGAAAGTATAAAAAGCTCAAATTTTATATGTTCTGAATGAAAATAGAAGAGACTGTATAATTGTTAATAGGTTCAATGTATAACTTTTGGTCGTAGCTTCCAAATTGCGAACAAAAATTAAGCCAATTAAGAAAAAAGTGTTCGCAATTTGGAACACAAAAATAACGTTGATCTTATTTTTATTGCGTTTCCAAATTGCGAACACTTTGATTAATTAGTTATTGCAATAGCTGATTATGAGTTCAATTGTATTAATAATATAAATATAGAAGTTTGAGAATAAGAATGGTATCATTTCTTTTTATTTGACAAGTCAACACGAATTTGTCATTTGAATATATAATAATAAATGAGAATAATGATGAACGAAAATAAATAATAATATAATAATTTTTTTCCTTTTTTTAAATATTTTTATTATTTGTAAGAAAATACAACAATAACAAGGAAAAGAAATTATTATATTATTATTTATTTTCGTTCATCATTATTCTCATTTATTATTATATATTCAAATGACAAATTTGTATTGCCTTGTCAAATAAAAAGAATTAAAACTATATTACTTAATTATAAAAAGTGTTCACAATTTGGAAACGCAATAAAAATAAGATCAACGTTATTTTCTGTGTTCTAAATTGCGACCACTTTTTTCTTAATTGGCTTAATTTTTGTTCGCAATTTGGACATAGCCCTTTTGGTTAAATTAGTTTCTCTTCCAAGGATTATGTGAAACACCTATTAATCTTATGAGCCAAATTATCTCACTGGTGAAGCTTATTCTATTTTAACTTATCATATGATCCTAAAGATTACATATATAGCTCGTGCGAATAGCTTTGGCAGTGTTCATGTATAAAGGTATCTAGACGTCAGCAACAGTGTTTCAGCTTCAATGTTCGATGTGAATAAGAAGTAGACTGTCTCTCATGTAATTCATTGTGTCAAAAAAAAGCTATGATGCAAAACTACTGTAGCTACTGAATTGCTTCTCAACTTAATTTATCAACTTACTGTCGTCATGGATGGCACATATTTGTATGTACAAAAAAATACAGTGATAAATTGCTATTCATACTATTATTTTTAAAAACAAAGTAAATATAATTGTTTGGGCCTTCATTATGTAATATTTTCTGAACAATTTCAAACTTCGAGAATTCTTCTTGTTGTTTCCTCTATTGACTTAACAAGACGTTCGCAATATCATTTTGGCAGATAGTATGTGATTGATATTAAGCTATACATTCTTTTGTGAAGGAGTATTTCAAGTAAGGGACAATCGATTGATAGCAAGAACCGTGATATTCATTTCACAAGTGCTGTGGTGGGTGTATCTTTTGATCTATAGAGATCTTAGATCTTTTTCATTTCACTGGAAAACATTACCAAACAACTCTCGATCATGTTTTAGCTAGAACTAAATAGTTTTTATTCGAAAACGCAAACTGAGCCGATTTGACTCTTTAAGTGGATTCATTCTTTAATGATGAATGTTTCTATGATCACTGATCTCTAATTTTCTGAGAAGTAAATTCTAACAAATGTGCATGTTTTGTTAATATTTGATCCATCGGATAAAATATTCGAGAAGAGACCTATGAAAACTATTTTCGAATAAGACATTGAAAGCTCAAATACAAATAATGAGTTTCCAATGGATAATGGTACTTCTCAAATATAACAATACGTCTGCTATAATCAAGATTGTAAGAATAAAGGATCCAATACATGGTAGAATCTTTTCTTCATTGATTGTTTGTATCACTAGATATGAAATTTATTGTCTTAATTTATAAATACTTAATTGTTGATTCAACACCTAATTATTGTTTTCGTTGTCGTTGATTCTGTCTAAAATCTACAAAATAGTTCAACATCAAAATAAAATCGTCTTTGATTGATTAATGATAAATGTTGTATTTTATAAACTTCATTGAATATCGTTGAATTAAATTCGTTCAGTTTATATAAATGAATAAATGATGATGTACTCAATAAAATAAATATAAGAATTAAATCAATTTTATTCATCATTTATTTTTACTGTTTATCAAATTTTTTTCATTGATCTAACATTTTCAAATATGAAATTGTTTATTTTGATCAAAAAAATCTTGCACTTACAATGATAAATTTTTTCAATAAATAGAGAAAGAAGAATAATTGTTAATATCGATGTGACAACTAGAGCAAATGATGAGAAGCCAACGACTTGTTTCTTTAATAAATTTTCATCAATTACATTATTTAAAATCAATGAAATAAACTCAATCGAGTTTAATGATTTACTATTTTCATAAATCACAATCATGTTTACTGCGCCAAATTTATTATACCAAATCAAAGAAAATTTTTTTTGAAGGTTTATATTTCAACTTTTAATCTAGATTCAAAATATATTTTATCACTACCAAAAAACATGAATATCGCCATGGTAGAATCATCAAAAATACTTCGCTCATTCCTTCGTCACTCCACTTTGTCAAAATACTATCTATTTTCTTTCTTGCTGAATATATGCATCAAAAGTGTGTATTTTGTTATGCTATAATCATATCGAGAAAAGAAACAAATAAAATGTTCATTTATAAGTAGTAAAAATTCAGTTTGATTACATTTTAAAATGTTTTTTAATACATTAGTTTCTTATCCATAATCAAGTAAAAATATTCATTGTATGTATATTTCTAATAATTCTTCCAAATATAATAACTGTACATTATTAATGTTCATTTATTTTCAAAGTTCTTCCAGGATAAGGAATAGAGACACTCTAGATCCATTTACACCAAATCGACATCTTCATATGTGCATACCCATATCTACATTCCTCACCACAAAATCCATCTACACTCATACCTCACTCATATCCACCGAAGTTGTACGAAATACAGATTGGATGACGCTTTTCCCCTCTCATAATGAATTAGCACTGGGCAAGGTTCTGATTAGTATGAAAAAGGATCACTTCGAATGGAATTATGAACCTTAGGTTTGGAGATGAGAATAAGTTTAACTGAGATTATGATATTTATTGATTGCTCTCACACTCATGTGCCAGTTATCCAGTTTTTTAGTATGAAACAATAGGTAATACGTTCTTCGAATGTTAGTGAAAATCAATATAGTTCTGCACTATCCAAACTCACACCGCGTCTTGTTCCACCAGTAACGAACACTTTTCCATTTGGCAATATGGATGCTGTGTGGAATTCTCGTGCATTGTTCATACTAAAGAATATCGTCCAAATATTTGTCGATGGATCATATAGCTCAGTAGTGCTCAGAATCTATACCATTATAACCACCAGTAACTAACACTTTCATTAATTAACATGGATGCTGTATGATAGCATCGTGATTCAGTCATATTGCGAATAGTTGTCCATGATTCCGTCAATGAATCATACAATTCAGCACTATTGAGAAACACATTGCTATTATTTCCACCTGTAGCTAATACTTTACCATTTGTCAATACGATTGCCATGTGTGCAGCACGAGCTGTGTTCATACTACCAGTGGTTGTCCGTGTTCCTGTTGATGAATCGTATAATTCACCCGTATTCAGCATTATCCAATTATTATGTCCACCAGCAACTAATACTTTGCCATTATTCAAAACAAATGCTGTATGCCAATATCGATAGCCATTCATGCTACCTGTGAGGCTCCACATTCCTGTCGATGGATCATATAATTCAGCGCTATTTAGAAAATAATTACCATATTTTCCACCTGTAACTAATGCTTTTCCATTTGTTAAAATAGATACTCTGTGAAAATGTCTTTCATAGGTCATATTACCAGTAAGTGTCCAAATTCCAGTCGATGGATCATATAAATTCTGCAGTATTCGTTTCTATAGAACCACTAGCATATCCACCTGAAACTAAAACTTTCCCATTTGGTAATACAGATGCTGCATGTGCAAATCATGCAACATTCAATCCACCAGTGGCTATCCATGTTTCTGTTAATGGGTCGAACAACTCAGTACTATCTAACATAATATATCCATCAACAGTTCCACCAACAACTAATACCTTTCCATTTGTTAATACTGATGCTGTATGCCAATGTCGTCTGTTATTCATTCTAGTTGTATTATACCATCCTTGAAGAAACAATTTAAATATAATCGATTTATATTACATAACAATCTAATATTTACACATGATAGAGGAGCTTCGATGAGCCAAGGTATCTCTAGAAAATTTGAACGTCATCTAGAAATTTAGACTTGCTCAACTAAAGAAAGATAGGTGAAACGAAGAGTGATGGTATCTTATTCATCGATCAAATTCATCAGTACTTCTAGATATCAACCTATACTACCTTAGACATACATTTAAGAAGAATGCACACGGAGTTCAGTTCCCTATAGACTGAAAACTTGATTCCATCGCCACTCTGAAAATAATAATTCACGGATGTGCCTCTTTACCTCTTTTCAACATTTAGCGATCATTTCATAAGAATTAATACGTTTCTAAGTTTTCTCAAATAATAATTTTGAAAAAAAACTAGATTTAGTTCACTGAAACGAGTAGTTATAAAACTTCTTTTTTTTCATTTTTGTATTATTCAATGTGAAGTGATAAACAGTCAGATAAAGACTTAATCGCTTTTGAAAACCATAAGCCTTGTATTAGTTCTTCTTTCATTTGACGCTGCTTGGTCATGTCATACGATGTTTTCATGCAATAACTGACGAAGCATACAAATTGATGAGTTGAACTCAGTTAATTGAACTAAAACTGATAGTTCACAGATAAATACACAGATAAGTTGAAGAAAGAAGAAATCATGTATACTAATTGATAGCATGGTAAACGTGTATAATTAGAGCACAGAAAAATAAAATCAACGGATCTAAGTGACAGTTGAAAATTTTGTTTTCGGTCCAACTTAGCATCACATCTTCTGATATGAGGGACATTTCTTCGCAACAAGATAAATCATTTTCGTCCACTTTCAGTCTAAAGTTATGATTCTACTCGTTTGAAACAAAAAGATGGGTTTCTAACAATTCATGTATCAATTCAGAGCGAATCATTACCTGATTTGCAGAAACTTGTCCATGCCAGCGGTAAACATACTGCTTGTGGTGCACAACATGAATTGATAGCGCACACAGAAGTATTCAATGCACAATAGTTGTCAATATTATTACATGATTCCAGAACCGAATAAAGAATACCAGGAGCACAGTAACTATAATTATTAAGTGCACGATATTCAAAACAAGGTGTTGACGATGAGCGACAATTGTTGTCGCTGCTTGCATTCATACTGCATTGGAGCAAAGAGCAATTTGATGCTGGTTGCCATGCAGAATGAGATGAATAGGAGAATGTAAAGTTGACGATGGAATCACTCTCAGAACATGAATAATTAGGCAGTTCTGTCGTTTGAGCTACAACTTGTTCGTTTAATCAGTAGAGTGAAATAAGAAAAACAGGTACTACAAACCTTTAGAACGGAGTATGAAGGCACTGAAATACAAGTGTTAACATTTGCATCATTTTTGCTTGATCAATTGTCCAAACAAACAAGAAGTATACACATTTTTTCTGTTCTCTTAAAAAATGAAAAGAGTAAGAATTGATTTTTCGTAGTTAGTAACTTATGCGCCATTTTACCTATTTTTTTATTGGTGTTTCAATACTACTTTTGTGCACAGTTAACCAACCATGTGACAGAAGGATGTAGGTGTGGATGAGCGTGGGGGCAGAGAAATCAGGTAAACCCATATTTATCCATACTCACCCTAAACATTCAAGTAATACGCAAAAGTACTGTTAAAATACAACTGATACATCATATGAACTTAAATCATCTAATTGATAAAATTCGAAATCAGCTTTGATTGTATCATATAGATGAATAATACCATATGACACAACTTCAAATGTAAAAGAACAAGAACAGATTCATTATTGTATAGGACTGAATTATTTTAGGACATAGCAAAAGTAACGAGATTTTCAAGAAAAACAATACAAAAGCAAGTTATTTTAGATTTTATTTGATCCAATGTTCAAATTAGTTACCCTGAGTATTTAAACACATCTGTATTCGTTCTAGCCTTTTATCAAAAATGTTTTTACATTCGTCTTTCTTGATCGAATCCATGATCTTGGTTGTGACATGGTACCAGGATTGTAA
Source organism: Rotaria sp. Silwood1 (assembly GCA_905250075.1). Taxonomy (NCBI): domain Eukaryota; kingdom Metazoa; phylum Rotifera; class Eurotatoria; order Philodinida; family Philodinidae; genus Rotaria; species Rotaria sp. Silwood1. The sequence goes on along the minus strand of CAJNOP010000018.1, from coordinate 1,544,445 downwards.
GTTGTTTTGGTCTGTCAAATTCTATTTCAACAGATCGAATAGCCGAAAACTGCATGACGCAAGGTCTGAAGAACTAGACGGTTGTCGAATAATTTTCATACCTTCCGATTCGAGATAGTTTGAAAGACTTTTATACATATATATTGTGTTGCATTATCATGAGGAAGTTTTACGACATGCGTGCAAGATGTTGATCTTTCATTTTGCATTTCTTCAATAAGATGTTTCAAGCAATTATCAATGCTATAATGATGACCTATGGTCTTCTCTTGATTAACATGATGAATTGCAACTGAATCAGTCATTTTGAAAACTATGCAAATTAAAATGTATGAAGCAAAGCGGTTGCGTCGAACCATAGTAGGTGGAGTTCCTCTGATCTGTGTCCTGGCAGCATTCGATGACTTTCGACCAATTTATTTATGAGAAAACCATGAATAATTATCTGTCACTACATCGCATTATCGTCATGTTCTTTAATGTAAGTTTGCCAAATTTTCTTGACCAAGCCGAATCCGTTCAGCTTGTTGAGAATTAATCAGTATGTTGGGTACCGAGCAAGCTGTAACTTTTTTGAACCGCAGATGATCAGAAATAACTCGTACAATGGTATCACGGCTCATACCAGTCTCCAGTTGTGTTTCATTAATCGTAAGATAAGAATCATCATGAATGAGGCAACGAAATTCTTCAATATTTTCAGATGTTTTCTTAGTTGAAGGTCGACTAAGTCGTGGTTGATCTCTCATATCTTCTCGCCCTGCTCGAAATCATTTTGACCACTTGGCAACTATATAATAAGATGGAACTTGTTCAACGAAAAGAGTATAATCTGTCATCAATTGATTTCGGTTAAACGTTAAGTAAAATACACACTTTGATGTAGAAACGAAATTTTTTTTCTTATTCATCTAAGAACAATAATGGATAGTTTTCATTGAAATTTTTTATATGATAATGTTACTTAACTGATCTTACTATTATATATAAACATGTAGAGCACTCTGAGAACTACATATATCTATATGGCCAGAATTTGTTCTTCAGCTTTTCTAGTTGTACTTTAATATACTATCAATCTCGATACTTTTGGTATGTCCTAAGTATAATTCTTTTATTGGATGTGTGCGCTTTGATGTTAGTTTACTTGCAAACTTAAATTAGTGAGGTTTTTGTTAAAGGTTCCCATGAATTGACCATAGATCATGTAGAACAATCGCGTGACCTATAATAAACAAGCTGTTTTTACTTCTTTCTTTAAGGCACCTTAAAGGTGCTTTTAAAATCTGGTTCTATGTTTATTTGATAATGGATTTATTTTTCTGCATCGTGATCAGTTTTCGTTTTTCGAAAATATTTTCTTTGTGAGTGCAAAACCAAAAAACTGAACATCTACTGAATAATGTGAGTGCGACTTTCGATTTTCATTTCATATCTAACGGTTTCTGAAAGCGTATGCCGGTTTGACAAGTCTTAAAAGTAAAATATTTCACATTGAAATTTATAGAACTAAGAATCACGAAGTTTTGTCTTCACCAGAAAGAAACATACACTATTTGATAGATCTGCATCCATCGAGCTGTTTCATTAGTGGTTTAAGTAGTGTAGTACATAGTCACAGAAAAGCTTTCATTGAAAAAAACCTGAGTGCAGCACTTCATAGAGTTCATCGAGTTGCATTTGCCTGGTTGCATTCCTCATTTCACCCCATCAATTTCGTGAATCCTGTATCTAAAACCTTGAATTGATTGGTAACGACCCTTATCTGATGATTACAAGTATTGAGATCATCAGTAAAACAAGTACATGAATGAATACATCAATAAGTTATTAGACATCAATAAAAGAATTTTAAAAAATCCTATTATATTACATACTAATCGAATAATAAACTTTAACGTAATCAAACGACTACAACTAGTACAAGAATTTGTATGTTTGTCGGTTTTAAGAGAAATGATATTTCTTTTCTTGTTTTTATATCTACTAGAATCTAACAACTGGTTGGAATGACTATATAGTTTGTTATAATGAATTAGTATAGCATACAAGGTTCATTGTCACAGTAAAATTTATGTGCGGTAATTGTATAAAGAATTGTTTGTTTAGTAATAAACATCATTCTTATTATTATGGTTATCAAATAGTTACAATATTACTTATATTCTTTATTTACCATTGTTATGATGAATTCGATCATAATATTTATAGAATAAAATATTCTTTTTTTTCTTTTTTTATTAAGATAAGATTATAATATGAAAATAATTGATTACTACATATGTGTATGTTGTTTTTTTCTGTCGATGCAAAATTCATTATAGTCAATAGAACATTATGATTATTAAGAAATACTCGAAGCTCTAATCTATTCATATGAGCAACTCACTTATCGTTGCGATAATTTTTTTATACTTTTCTAAACATTATAATAAATAGATATTCTGTCATATAAGTTGTTTATCATCGAAGTCTTATAAATAATTTTTTCTATTTTATTAAAATGTATATCTCATAAAAGAACTTAAGATTAATCCTTTATATTAAAGGAACAATGATGTACCAAACTGTTCTTTCAAAAATCAGGTGAAAAAACACGACATTTAACATCGAAAATTACCCAGAGATTTTGTTTCTTTTTTTTTGTAAAAATCAGAATAAATACTTTTGGAGAAGATTACAAGGGGATCTATGTAATGACTTAACTAATATTAGGTTCATATAGAGTTTGCAATATCAGTCGTGTGAAGAAATGCAACAGATCTTTGATTATTATCAGTTTAATGATTTCTGTTGATGGGTACCGAATAGGAATTTTTCTTGTTTTGACTTTTTTCAGTAAGTTTCTTCATTTTTTCTAGCTACATAGAATGATGAATTGTTATGCATACTGTTTAGTCTTTATTGATTTCGGTTTTCTATATCGTTCATATTAACTTGACATTAGTTTCGTTACAGGTCAATAAATGATTTATAAAGCATCACAGTATCGCGTTAATCATACTATCTTTTCCTTTTAATTATTTTTCTTTTGTTCCATTTTAGACATGTTTTATGCGATGTTATCTTTGGTTTAAATCAATCGAATGGATTAACAACCAAAATGAGACCATAAAAATGTTCAAGAAATTATATCCAATTTAGTCATGGAACTATTTGATTCATACAAATCAATTTTACAACAATATATTCAATTTGACAATGAGTATGAATTAAAATGTTTTTTTGAATTTATTGTACATCTGAACATCTCTGAAACTTAAATTCTATGTCGATCTTGGTTGATTATAATATTTTTTCGTCTTTCTGTGATCCATATTAATTTATTTCTTTTTCTTTGTCAGATATTTTGTATTAGAAATAAATTGAAAATGCTTTTCAAAATTTGTTTTCAATAGCCCATAGTCTATTGAAGAAAACTCGAAGAAAATAAAGAGCAACTTCTGCATATTTAATGTTTTGTTTGTTTGTTGTGATATTATATCATATTGTGAATATGTTTATCTAATGAGGAGAATGATTATTCATTACTTTGTAGACAGAAGAGTAATTAACATCTAGAAACGAACGAAATCGTTCGAAAATAAGAGACTCTCATCGTAAAAAAAATGACGTACATGATCAAATAAATTACGCTTCATTAATACTGATTTACAAAACAAAGTATTAAAAATGGTAATTTCCGATAAAAATTGTGTCTAATTAATAAAATGACACAGATAAAATACTTTTTCGTTATTTACTCATCGCTATATTGAGGAGCATAGGCCATCGAGGCTTGATAGAGGAAGGAAAAAAAAAAAGGACGATCGATAAAAATGTCATTTTTATTGTATACTTTGATTATCGATTTTGCGTTGTTTGTTTTCCCAACTAAGTGGCGTGTTTTACGAGCGATTGATTCATTGGATTATTTTTATTTGCTTGGTTTTTTCCAACATAGGCCTTTATTAACCATCATATATATAGTCATCTATATTGTGTATTAGCATTAGAAGCATATAAATAAGTAATACATACTGATACATTTGTGGAAATGTCTTGGTTTACAGTGTTCTTCCAACAATTGATTACGCGTAAACCGTGGGAAAGCTTAAATTATGAGCTTCAGACAAAACCAGCATTTGAACCTATACTAAATTGTGGTGTTTTGCTATTGTTAGGTGTGGGGGCGACTGTTGGTGAGTTGGTTTGATAATAATTGGTACCATAAGAGTTTTGAATCTTGTTTTCAGGTTTTGGAATTTTTGTATTAAGTGGGCAAGCTGCTGCACAATATGCTGGTCCATCGGTCATCATTTCATTTGTTGTAGCAGGTGTTATTGCTTTATTGGCGTCTTTATCATTTTCAGAATTAGGGACAATGATGCCTAGTTGTGGGTCAGCTTACACTTGGATTCATGTAGGTGAGTATACGAATTGTATGCGTATTTTACTTTCATGAACACTTTCTTTTTCTGTTGTAGGCTTGGGAGGTAAACAATCAAAAGTATCACTGTTGGAAACTAGGTTTTTATTTATTGTAGAATATTTGGCATTTTTCATTGGGTGGAATTCTGCATTACTTTATCTATTCACCGTTTTGACGTTGGCAGTTGCTTGGAGCAAGCATGTTGTCCTATTGGTCAACATGGTATCTGATTATAATATAACAAGCATGATTGTCCAAGCACCAGTGGCTTGGGACAAAGATGGAGAAAACTTTTTTGTCACTGGTCAAGCAATTAATTTACCTGCTATTGCAATTACTATTGCAATTACAGTTCTACTTATGATTGGGATTCGCCTAACGGGTATAGTTAATGCCGTATTGGTTGTGATTAAAGTTATTATAATTTTAATATTCATCTTTGCCGGTTGTAATTATGTTAATAGAAACAATTATCATCCATTTTTTCCACCAAATAAAGGTGAATGCTTGTGTTATTGACATATCTAGGAAATAAATGAATTTCGTTTTTTCTCTTAGGTTCGTTTAGTGAATATGGAGTAACAGGTATGCTGCAAGCATGTAATTATGTTTTCTTTGGATATGTTGGATTTGATGCCGTTTCCACAGCAGCACAAGAAGCAAAATCACCAACGAAATCACTTCCAATTGCCATTATAGGATCGACAATTGTTTCACTACTACTTTATATTGGAATATGTACTGTTATGGTAGGACTCGTTCCATACCAGTTATTAAATTCAGACAGTCCTATTTCTGAAGCAATGTAAGCCATTAGTCATCTGTTAGAGAATATCGGTGGTACTTTTTGTAATTTTTATAGAAAAGCAACACCTTATGGTCGTTGGTTATCAATTCTTATGAATTTAGGTGCGATTGCTGCTCTTACGAGTGCAGCATTGATTGGGATGCTTCCACAGACTCGTATATTTTATGCGATGGCTCGTGATGGTTTACTTCCACCAATTTTTACTAAATTTCATCATCAGTGGCGAACTCCATGGGTGTCTATACTAATAATCGGTTATTATTTTTTTATACGATTTGTAGAATAAATATTGTGTCCACTTTTTAGGCATATGTTGTTCTGTGTTTTCAGGTATTTGTCCAATTAATATTCTTGGTGAAGTAACTTCTATTGGCTCTCTAATTACATATATTTTCGTACATATTACGGTCATAGTTGTAAGTTCACTTGATTTATTTCTTTATTCTAACATCGAAAACGTCTTTTTTTAGATGCGTTATACACATAGAAATGTTCCACGAACATTTAAAGTGCCATTTGATAGATGGTTGCTTCCCACCGTAGGTTCTTTACTTTGCATCCTTCTCATGACAGGTGTAACAAAAGCAACAGGTTTTCGATTTCTGGTGTGGACAGCAATAGGTCAAATTATTTATTTTTCCTATGGCTTTTGGCATTCTAAACGACCATGGCCAACGGTTGTACCAAATTCCGCTAGTACAATTACTGAAACTAGATTTTAAAAAACTTTCATCACTGATGCTTGTAGATGTAGTTATAAAATAGTTTAATTAAGCACAAAGTTGACTCATAACATTTTTCGTCAATTCAATGTAATATAATGAGTCTGTTACAGTGACGTCGCATGTATACATATTCACTGTTTATTGTTAACCTCTATTCTCTTTCATCTCTTTCATTCTTTAATTGGTTCTTTTGTTTTCTCGTTTTATATATATATCATCTATATCGTATATGTATTCAGAATTGTTTCTTTGATTATATAATAAAGTTGTCCACGTACATCAACGACATACGTGAAATCGTATATACATACATATATATATATATATCTAGGACAGAAAAGGAAAGAAAGAAACCGTAACAGAGTCTTTATTGACTGTAGAAATAGTTTCTTGTAATATTTGATTTGAGATTGCATAATCGAGACTGTCTTTTTGAATATTGTTTATTATAATTTCAGAATATAACAATATTATTTTTTACATAAATGTATTCATAAAATAACATCTGATTTGATTCACATGATTAATCGGAAGAGCTTATTTTGAAAGTTGAATGGATAGTTAAAATTTCTATTTCGCTATTCATAATCATTGAGTGTTCTCGAATGAAACTAGTCAATTTAAAATTTTCATTAGAAGAAATATGGTGTTTATAAAGAACACAATACAAAAAACTACAGATTGAACAAAAATGTGAACTTGGAATATTGTGTAATGGAAAAGAGGAATTTTTTATATCTGATTTTTAGTCACAAACATTAGTTTTTTCATCGAAAACATATGAAATAAAAAATATTATGGATGAATTGAAATAAATTTTTGAAAGAAGAATAGTTTTTATTGCAAAGTTCAATATTCAGTTTGTTGTTTGTATTGTCAATCGAAAAGACAACTAATAAAGGTTATTAATCAAACTCTTGTTAGAATTTATTGTACAATAATTTATGTATCTTACTCATTGATACTAAACGATTGTTGTCATAAAGAGACACACAATAAGTAAAAATTAAAAAGCATCAATGGCATCATACGGCATATACTATATATATATGCCATTGGTTAATCTTCAATTTAGGTTAATTTACTACCATTCATCAATAATTTCATGAGCACATGCAAGTTTATTGCTTTTACACAAGTATCAGTCAACATCTGATTCATAATATATAACTCTCGTTCGTCATCTTCTTCAGTATTTGTAACAAAACTTCATTATAGTGTTTCGAATTGAAATGAGCAAAATGTTTTGTTCTGTAATAATCATTTAGTACTGTTCGTCTCTTGCGTCTTGTTTGATATATATATGTCAGTGAACTATATATTTCATCGTATTGAATATATTATTGTGTTCTACTCATTTTTTTAAATGAAATTTAGAGAAAGTACTGCATTTCTTATGTACAATGTAATGTTTGATCCATACTTAGAAATTATTTTGTTTGCGACACTAGATGGGCATTCTATAGCTGCCGATGTTGTACAATCTGTACGAGAAGATTATGTTATGATATCTTCTATTTCTCATGTTTTCCTCTTGTTGACTGTCTGAAATCTTTATATCGCTAGTCAATGACAACTTCATTAATGATACATTATTGAGTGATAGCAATAAAGAGAAGTTAGTGAATCGCAAGCAAAGTGTATATGATCCATATCGTACCATTGCAGCAAGCTGTTCTAAGGTCAGAAGAGTGATTCATAATTTACTTTTCACAAGTCCCAATTTTCAGATATGTTATCCAATCAGATACAGCACCATGCCAGGATAAGGGTGACATGTGAAAAATGAAGATTTAATCCATGAAATCGATTCTTAGATGATCTCTTGGGTATAAGGAAAACCGCAGCCGAAAGAAGCTTCAAAACAAGGAAAAGTCATATAGATTATGAAAAATTTTCAAAACATTTACTGACTTGCTCTCAAAGTAGGTTTCATGTTCAACTAGAAGAGTGTACGAAGCGTTCTCATTTATATTGATACCTAATGTTCCTAATTCTTCAATAAACTATTAGCTATTTTCTGGATCTCTCTGAATTATTTTTCTCCATAATACTAAACGATCTTTTTCTGTTGGTTTTATTTTCGAGTCTTACAATCATTTCTACACAGAGATTGATTATCTTTTCACCATTTATCGTAAATCCGTTTTCACATGATGATGATACTGAACGAATAGAATCTCATGTGAATTTTGTATCTAGTTTTTTGGCTCGTCATCATACTCTACATTTACTTGATAGACAATGACGAAATTTATTTATATATGCACTTTTTATTGTTGTGTCTAGAAAAAAATGTGGTAAGTCTAATTATGAAATGCAAATAATGCTGAAGTAAAACATATGACAAGATTCATGGAGCTCATTTGATTTGTTTTCAAATGTTTTGAAACACCATTTTAAAATGATAAAAATAAATAAAAAATAAGACGATTTTCATCAAGTAATAAAACGACAGCACATTATAAAGCTAGTCAATGGCGTTTATGATTTATTTCTATATAAGTTGTATCTACAGATGAGAAATGATCAATTATATGACGAAATAAAGGAAATAATGTTGTTGTAAATAAATATTCAGTTAATAAACGAAAATATTACTTAAATACATCTGATACATCATATGAACTAAAAATATCAAGTTGGTAGAATTTAAGTTCAAACTTGATTGAACCAGGCAGTCGTTGTATATGATGAGAAACACCACTAAATAAAATAACAACAGATTCATTACTAGATAGAATTAAATTATACTTTTTTCAATGGATTTTTACTTTTCGATGTTAATTTACTTGCAAACTTAAATTAATGCATTTTATTTTTAAAAGTTCTCATCAATTGGCCATAAGTCATATAAAACACTCGGGTGATCGATACTAAATAGTTTTTCTTTGACGATTCTCTCCATTGCTTGAACTATTAATGAAACTTACCTCGACGAGCTCTATAGATGGGTATATGTTTCATTCGAGTGAAAATAAAATTATACTGATGAGAATTTCTAGTGTGTTAACGATTGCTATAAATAGTCAATTTTGCTTAGCGATAGCATTTAATCTGAGACAATCTTAAAACATAGTTGATTCAATGAATTTCGTTCAGATAAATGGAATAATATATATGCGCTGTTCTTTGAAAGCTCTGTAGCTGTATATGATTGAGTTCAATATGTTTATGAAGAATATCTTTCTCTGTTGTATCTTTTTGCTATCAATTAAGAAGGAAGTATCCATCACGTCAAACTACGGGTTGTGTAAATATTTATGAAGAGTATAGAATGAACGTCATCGACGACCTAAGCTGATCATATTTAGTGATGGATGGGATGATCTTGAAACACCTCTTCTATAAAGTGTTTTCGAGCTTCTTACTTATTAAATCTATGCCGCTCCTTTTTAATGCTTAGAATAGTCTCGTTGCACATCAGTTTTTTCACATAAGTTGATTTCTAAATAGAATACAAATGTAAATTAAGATTATCAATAATCTGGAGGATGTTAGTGCAGTGGCTTGAGAATTGCGCACGAACACTAGCTCATTCGGACATATGCATGGTAGAAGATTTGCTTTCTCTAAGACTTCTTCGTTCCACAAATCCTTCCACTAGATTCTCTCAAAATATTTTCTCTTGAATGAAACATATATACTATTTTGAAAACAATAATAAATAGATATAATGTCATAGAAGATGTTTATCATTGAAACCTTATAAGTGATTTTCTATTTGTTACAATATGTATCTTATAGAGCGACTTAAGACTAACTTTTTATAACAAAAGAAACAGCAAGCTTCTAACTGTATGTTAAAGATTACAGGGAAAATTATATAATTGCTTTATTAACGTCTGATTTATAAATAGTTTACAATAAAAGTTTTGTAAATGAATAAAATAGATCTTTGATTACTTTTACCTCATCGCTTGTTCAGGAATCCCATGATCAACTACGAAGGCATGAAAGTCCAGAAAATATGACTCTTCATCATATGGAAGAGAAGCGGCAATATAGAGACTCATCAGAAACTATGGGAGCCATAAACACAAATGGCGACTAATTTGGTTTTTGACTACAACATTTTCATTTGTCTTTTTTAAACAGAGTTAGAATCGGTTATCAATAAGGGTGGCACTTTATCTTTATTTTATCAAGTAAAGTAAAGTAGAGTTGCTTTACTTTACCGAGTAAAGTTGGATTACTTTACTTTACTTGATAAAGTTAAGTTAATCTACTTTACCTGAAAAGTAAAGTAAAGTAAAGTGAAGTATCTATAACTTTACCATACAAGTAAGATGAAGTAAAATAAGATAAAGGAAAACATGTAGTTAATGTTTTAGTCGACGACAAAAGTCTTGCCCGTCTTGAAATGAATATTTGATTTGATTTTTGACGTATGAGAAGAGAATACAACACATATATATACAGAGGAGTTCAAGACATTTACGCAGTACATAGCAGTTTTATAACTGTTTGCTTCTTCTTTGAGCAAAGTAAAAATATGTGAATACATCCATTCTTGGATGACCTATTGAGAGATGAGATGGCCAGTGTGAGGTGAGTGCGAGTTTATAACTTTTGACCGTTCAGAGGGAAGAGCTTTAGCTATGCGCCGTCAACTAGCAATACCAAGAACACTGTGCACGAAATTTTGAATTGTAATTCATTCACCAGAAATCCGTCAGCTCGAAATTTCAGTCTTATATCATACAATTCATATCATCTCTGAACAAGTCATGCAAAAATGGATGTATTCACATATTTTTACTTTGCTCATAGAAGAAGCAAACACTTATAAAACTGCTATGTGCTGCGTAAATGTCTCAAACTACTCTGTACATATATGTGTTGTATTCAATTCTCATGCGTCAAAAATAATATAAATAATTCATTTCAAAGCGGGCAAGACTTTTGTCGTCGACTAATTATTGATTTATTAGTTTATTATCACAGGTTAATCAAATTCAAATACGTCAAAAGTTCTGTCGAATTATAGACCGAAGGCCACAAAAAAATCTGAATCTAATTTTATTACTTCGAGAGGCAGCATTGTACTCTGGGTATTTTGGGGTGTGGCGCGTGGAAGAGTGTGGATGGTTGTAAATTGTAGGTCCAAGCGCACACCCGCACCCTACCCACACCCCACACCCATACCCATCCACTCACACTCATACCCACAACCATCCACCCACATCCACACTCACCCACACCAACACCGACTCACACCCACACCCTGGTACTATTGAATTATAAAAACTTGTAATAGAACAAGGACAAAAATTTTTTTTGGATACCTGAGGAGGACCCCGGGTGTGAAAAGTTGGGTTGTGACAAAAATAGAAAATAAAATTATGAGAAATACTCAGGGTTCAATGCTGACTCTCAAAGTAATAAAATTAGATTCAGATTTTCAAGGCCTTTGGTCTATAACTCGACAGAACTTTTGACGTATTGGAGTGGGATTAACCTGTGATAATAAACTAATAAATCAATAATCATCAACTACATGCTTTACTTTATCTTATTTTACTTCATCTTACTTGTATGATAAAGTTAAAGATACTTCACTTTACTTTACTTTTCGGGTAAAGTAGAGTAACTTTACTTTACTTTATTAAAGCAAATTAAAGTTAAAGTGCCACCCCTAGTTATCAATATTCAAAGAGATAATATAAATTTTGAACTCGAAAGAGTGACAATGTTATTTGTAATAAATTTCTATTACGAATAAAGAAGGAATATTTTTGTTTCAAAAATTGTTTCGATATCTTTATTTAATGTTTGTAATATTGAATGTGGTCAAATTTTTGTGACGTTGGTTGTTTTTCATATAACTCTATTCCAGAACATGATAGATTATAGATATTTTTTCCAACGATTGGTCATTAAACATACTACTCCGATCTTAACAGTAAATCTTTATACATATTTTCGAAATTTTAATACATTACTAACACTGAATACGTGTACCACCATGTAATTTTCTACAAGAAAAACTTGGAAACGTCCATCGTGTGATTGACAGCTAAGGTCATTTTTAATCAAATTAGTATTAGATAAAATAGACTGTGTTAGGCACAGTTACAAAATCAACACGTTCATCATGCCACCAACACTTCCTAAGATAACATTGCTGATTTCGTCTTAACGTATTTTTTTCTATCTTTAATTGAAGCTAAGTTCTCATTTTATTATCTTATTTCTTTATTTTATTAAACTTAACTCTTTTCTACTTTTTTTTTCAACATTCGAAGTTTTATCTAGCGATTTGTTCATCGAATCCACTATTTTTATAGAATTTATTTGAGAGCAAAACAATAAAAAACGTTTTATATCAGAGCCAAGCATCCAGATTAATTTACAAAGATGTAGTTTTTTGTGTGAGTATGCTGTTGATGTGGATATTGATACCTATACGAGTGCGGATGCGCTTGTCTACTCATGTATCACATCCACACTTTGTACTGGTAAGTGCAAATAAATATTGGAAATAAGTGTTGCCTCTGATGTTTAGATACGGCTGGATTCGAAACTAAACTACCGACAGAAGAATAGATGTTGTATTTATCAATTAAGATTTAGAATAGGAGCTTATGGCTTTTATAGGAACTGGAGCAAAAATCTAGTGATGAAGAAAGACTCTGGAAACAGCTATCAAAAACGAGGTGTGAATGAAAGTATACATGGACAGGTATGACGAGATCTGGCAGTAATTCACAAGATATGTAATACTATGAAATATGACCCTATATCGTAATTGATGTTGTGTACGACCGTTTATGAGTGTTGTAATTTTTGTTCTAGGTAAGATTCATACAAAAGAACTTTTCAATTTACGAGTGCAAGAAAAAACGATTTCTTTAAAAGTATTTATTATATTGTAACATTATAAGCTCGTCAATTGCAGATAGGAGATTATAAGAAAAGAGAATTGGATGAATACTTTTACAATGGATCAATTGGATTGTTGAAAGAACAGAATATATTGAGAGATATAAAGAAGCAGAACAGGTGGCAATAAAAATGACAGATGGTTGTTATCGATATTACTTGTAAATCGTATCTGGATCGAACAAAAAAATGATATATATCACAAAGCATTACTCGTGTAATGCGTAGGTTATATATACATACTCGAGCTTTTATTGGAAAAAAAAGCAATTAACAATCCTTGACGATCTATACAAGTTAGTAACGAAGAAAATAAAGCTGAGCTAAACGTTGAGTGAAGTATTTTGAGGGCGATACACAAACATGCACCAATTTTTTCTTCAGTGATGGATATATGATTTTCAAACAGGGGGACGATCATAGTCACAAAAACGTGTTTGAAGCCCATTAGAGTTTGTATTGGCTCGTTTTTTAAGGCGTTTTCTGATGAAAAAAATCGAAAAATATTGTAGAAATGAGGGACAATCTCTCACTGGTGTCTCCTCACCTATTAAAATCACCACAGTTTTCTTCTCCAATTTAACCTCTCTGAATGAATTAAGAATAATATAGAAATAATTCTAACTATAAATCATTACAAATTTTGTTAAAAATTTAACCCAATGGACATTACGGCCCGTAACATGAAAATAAATTGGCAGTCTTACTTCGATATCATCCTATCCATAACTTTTCTGCATTGTTTAAGAGACTTTTCATGTCAACGTGAAATTATTGTGTGCATCTGCGCTTATTCTCAATGTTTCTCAATTATTTATTTTTTTTTTGAGCATGATATTACGATATGTTTGTCTATATGCTAGCAGATATTTATTTCATAAAAAGGTACTTTGCTAAAAAAAGACGAATGCAAATATTCATTTAACATTTTTTGCTTAACAATATTATGTTTTTCAATAGAAGAACGCTAAAAGTACGTTTAATGCATGGCAAATAAATGCCTTCCGATGCAGATAAGGGGAGGTATTGAAACAGAGTTTTAGATAGTGTTGATTGGAGAGATACAAAATGCCTTCTCTCATAAACACGTTCAAATGGTATTTTTAGGTGGTAGTTTCAGTTGAAAAGCGCGTAGTAAATAAAAAAATAAGATGTATTTTAAGGTAAAAAAAGGAGAGTTTTCAAAAACTTGACATTGACCAGTTCGCCAAATTAATTGTGGATTCGGATTCCAGTAATTGGAAAGGCTTCGATTACATTATTTTGAAAGATCATTGTTCTTAGAAAATAAGCTTCCCCTTGACTGAATAAGTCAGGTCCAGAAATTTTCTGCCATCAGGAAACGGTAACTGCCCTACTTTATTCATTGTTTGGCCGCTTCTCTTTTATCTCATATAGTTTTTCTCATAAACGTGAAACGAAGCATAAGTTATGCGCAGTTCGAAAGGAAAAAATGTTTCCTACAGTCTCATACAAAATTCTTGTTGTAACATGCGTATATCAAAGTGATATAGTGATCAATGTCAACATAACTACTCTTGCTTCATATGTCATTAGTAGAAAATTTCAGGAATAAGTCTAACAGTATAGAAAAATCCTTGTTTCTATTCTATACCATGTTGAAGCTCAAACATTTTTCTTCTAGAATCTACCAGCGACTTGAAATAGTTTAGAAAAGATTGCGGGAGTATATAAAGCAAACAATAGCATTTTTGTGTCATTCCATTACATAGAAATACAGTCGATCGATCATGTCGAGTTATAGGCTATTTTTAATGGAAAGAGAAAAAAGGGACGAACTGCTTTTCTCTCAAGAATAGTAATCGATATTGTTGTGTAAAAGTGGCAAAAGTTTTACAAGTGGCCACCAGCTAAAATAGCTGGATCAACCCGAATTACCTCATCTAGATTGGCTTACTGCGTTGTATTGCCCCAAGTAGAGTAATCCAAATTAGTTGTAATCAAAAAAGTCACCTTTTTATAGTGTAAAAGAAATGAGAACGAACAAACACAAAAATTGCTTTTTTTAAAATTTTTGATTCAGATTACCCCAGAGGATTTTGTGTTCGTTCTCTCGTTGAATTATTGTGAAAACGATATTTGCCATTAATCTGTATCGATGTCTAAAGAGATGTTTTCTTCTTACTGTTCATGGGATCTCATTGAGATAAATTTTTCTTGACCGGTGTTAATGAGAGATGCTTCCACAGACATGTTACAATCAAGAAAAAGAACTGTTGGAATTAAATAAGAAAGAAACATATTCACATGAATAGAATGCTGACTAGAGATACTGAGCTACTTCGATTTGAATCAACTGAAGACTCTACTAAAGCTGAAAGAAAAATGAACAGAAAATGATATATCCACGAGAAACTCAACAATAGGTCGATTAAGTTAGTTTACTGATTTTGTTTGTGTCGATTCGTGTGAACTAGATTTGTTGACACTTTCGATGTTCTTCTGAACATATCGACGAGTTTGACTTTCGTATTTTGATGTTCGAATAATTGAAAAGACTTATGTCAGTTCTCTGATGCTCTAAATACACATTGATAGAAAGAGTTAAAATCGAAAGTCGATTTTCGAAGATTAGTCTTCAATCGAAAAATAGAAGTTTCAAATGGATAAATTTTCGGACAATATCGAACAATCAAATGAGAGTCTTTTTTTAATGTTAATTTCCCATGATAATTGAAAAAGAAGCGATTTGATTTGACATTGAAATGGGAAAAGATTTCCTCATCACAAATGAGTTTGAGCAAGCCAAACTACTTTTTTCAATTGGATTCCTCGGTTGAAAACAGCATACCGTGTCACATTGAAGAACGAGAAATTTCACTTAAACAAATGTGAAAACGATTCGTTGAGAGTAGCACGTGATACATCTCTCAATTAGTTGCAATAATTGGATCTCGATGATAATTTCTTGTTATAATGGTTACAGGTGTATGTAGGTGGTTGAAGACAAAAACGTTGTTTTTTCGCCCACCCACTCACTCCCACTAAATAACTTATCTTTTATTTGCTTGCGCTACTGTTGGATACCTGCTAATAGTAATGGTTTTAACATTCTATAAATTTGTTCTTAACGAGCAAAATGTACACAGATGTTTTAGAGTGCTATACATTAAGATGCTGACAGTAATTTGAGCATGATGATAAGACTAAATGACACTAACAAACACACATCCACAACCATCAGTACTATCATCCTCATCTGCTTGTAGTCAAATTAACAGAATTTGCGTTTCAACGTTGGTCACGTTCCAACGTCAATATACCGACAGCATGTTTGTATCTTATTTTGAACTATCACATTATTGTCTATTTTGAGAATTTCTTCGTTTTAGAAACTTATTTGTTTTATGTAGAGTGATCTTTGTTATCAATCCCTAATTACTGCATTCAGAACGCAACAGCATACGGCATATATTAAATAAACGATATTGTCTGGCAGATGTCATCGATAGTTTATCGAATAAAGTCAATTAAAAAATACAAGAAGTTATTATGTTGTGTAATATTATGTATTTCATTCATATTTTTGGGTCTCATAGCAAAATTGAATGGTATTACAATTACATTATGGGGCGCTTCGTTCGAAAACGATTTGGCATATCTGAAGTCTGTTCATATATCCATTTTTAAAGGATTCATAAAAAATCATCATGTAAATGGAAGATGTGTTGTCGTCGTTCGAAAGAACAAAGGTCGGTTAGGAAATAAGATGTTCATGTATTCAACTGCGTACAGTATTGCACGGAAACGTACTTGCTGTATGCATTATTATGATGAAGATTTAGATGAACTGCGCCGAATATTTTTGTTAAATCGATCAAATGTATGTCTTATTTCGGATGAAAATTTTGCAAAATTAACAAATATCCCACGCATCAATAATGGAGGTTGCACATTTTATTTGGATTTAATGGATAATGCTTTCAATAAGTCTATTGAATTGACCGGTTATTGGCAAAGTTATCGTTATTTTATTGATTATGAACAAGAAATTCGTGAACAGTTTGTATTTAATGCTAACATTTTATCGAGAGCGATATCGTATTTACTCCGTCAAAATCCTCACAATCGTACACTTATTGGTATCCATATTCGTCGTGGTGATTTTCTTTCGTTTAGACATTCCGTAATCGGTGGAGTAGTAGCATCATCTATTGAATATATTCATAGCGGATTGAACTATTTCATTGAAAAATACTCGAATCCGCTTTTCATTGTTGTTAGCGATGATAAATTGTGGTGTAAGGAAACTTTAGGATTAAGAAATGATGTGATCATCACACCATCTAACTTTTCATCAGCTGATGATTTGGCTGTATTGACATTATGTAATCATAATCTTATCACTACGGGTACCTATAGTTGGTGGGCTGGCTTTTTTTCTAAAGGTGAAGTAATCTACGACAAAAGTTATCCAAAGCAAAATAGCTTGCTTGCATGGAATTGTCAACAGAATGATTATATCCCACCATCGTTCAAGTCTCTAACATAGAGCCTAATTTCGAGACAATCTATGCTCACAAGATAAGTTCAATATGGAAGATTTGGTAAGAGCAGTATGACAGAGTCAAAAGTACTAAATTTTGTTGTTTTTTGTGTGCTTCTGCATTTTTGCAGAAATTTTCGGTGATTTCTCATTAAAAAATTTCAAATCATGTTCAATTACCACAATAGAAAGCTCATTTGCAGTAAATAAGAACAAGATCGGATCTTCTTGTGCAGAAAAGTTGCTTCTAATCAAAATCACTATCGTCGAAATTTTTCGAATTCATTAAACAAGAAGACATGCATCACGTATATTTTTTCAAGAGCTAATATGATTCTATTTAATTGTATGATTACTCTAGTCTGTAATTAAATATGATTATTACATAAGTATTGCAATATTTTGCAAAAACAATTAGTTGAAAACTTTTTTTCTGCTATATTCATTGTTTTTGGTGATCCGGCTCAACTTAAGACTTTATCCATCATAGAAATCAAGTCAAAACATCAATATGCATCATTTCGCACAAGAAAAGCTTGATTAGTTCGATATCGATCGATAAATGTAATTTCTTATACAAGAGTTCTTACTGGTACAAATGATCTGATTCTATTATCATCTGAACAAGAAATTCCTTGAATACGTCTAATTTCAATTACTTTTCCTATTGAAAGTCTTTCGAATATAATTGGAGAGAATAAATGCGAGCAACAATTGGTGAATGATCTCAAAAGAATAGTTTCGTAGTGGCTAGAAGAGGGAATGTAACACGTGAACATCACATTAAATCCAAAATTAAATGCATTTCTGAATGAATATATGATACTTTTAGCATTGGTTTATAAAAGTTTTGACTCGAAATCAAAATGCTAGATCAAAGACGAGAGGCTCTCGAGAGTATGACCCATTCTGAAATCAAGCGGCAACACTGTTATGTAAACCATATCTATACAAATAGTCATAATGTTGAAAGACTTGATTCACTAACTCTCTTCAGTTTTTGTTCAAGTGAAACACACTCTTTTTTTCGTATAAAATATGATTTATTATTTGTATGAACCCGATTCAAGTCAAGTCAAATCGATTGTTGACAATGAATGTTGTAGTGAAATCGTTTTCAAAAATTGAATTAATAGCTCTCAATTTTACTCATCGATTCATACGTTATCATAGCGAAAAGAGAAGCAATAATTGAAAGTGAGAATTCTTTTTTGATGTATTATGACATTAGGTTGTTTCGCTCCTAGTAGATATGAATGAATCAGGTAGGTGACTGAATCTTTGCTTCACCACACCCACCAAAAACTCAAATTTTAAATTTCTCATCGGTCATGTCGTCCATAGGATATGTATGAGAAATTCACATTATATTTATATATATAAAAGTACAGGCTTCATCAGAAAATGAATGAAACACTACTTACGCGAACTAGAGTGTGGATGTGAGTGAAATGAATAGTTGCATCTACACCCACACTCCATCTTTATTTGACATCGATTTCTCGTCTATCGGATAATATAGTTGGTAGAAATCCACAAAAAAGAAATGAAGAAGAAAAACATCTTACCAAGCAAGTTAAATATGAGAAACTTACGATGAATACAAAAAACGAAAAATATATATTTTTTTTTAGATGGAATCTTTCACTATTCTGTGAAACACGACCTAAAAGGAGTGTTGAAGTATATAGAGGTAGAAATTTGGACCCTTCCCCCCCCCCAAATCCCCTCACAGACATCCTAGCAACGAGTCGTCATAGATGTGACAAACAGCCTTAGCAACGGTTTATCACAGACATGGCAGACATCACAGACCGTGACACACATTTTATTAATTAGTTAGTTAATAACTAATTAATACCTCATTAATTAGATATAGTGGCTATTTAATTAAGTAGTTGATTAATTAATTAACGGCTAGTTTGGGACTGATTATTCACCTCATAATTAAGAATTAGTTGATAATAGAATACCTCTCACAGACGATGACTAACACGTCTAATATGTTCATAAACATTTCGAGAAGCAATCATTGAGTATACAAGACTGTTGATATAAGATCAAAGACCACGCATCAATAACGTTTTATTATAATGTATAAAATAATTTTTGATTCCAGTTTTGAAGGAATGGGTAAAACAATATTTTAGAAATGTGCTCCGAAATAGATAAATTTAAAAGAATTCCCTGCAATTAAGAAAAGCAGCTAGATCGTGTTTCACATTTTAATCCCGCAGGAATTACGCTAACAGCTTTTGATGTATAAATGATTACGGTTTTCTTAATAAAGTATATGAATAAAGGTTTAGGAACTTCAGCTTCATTTTTGTAATTAATACTCAATAAAAGTAGTTAAAAATACTTTATTGCAAATCTTATTCTAAACATTTCAATCATTATTTCGATGATTCCGGTTTATGGTATTAAGCTATTCCAATGCTGACAAAATAATTGCTATCAATAACCGGAACAGTCACTACGTTTAATATAACAATAAATGAATTAGAGTGAATTAATAATATCTTGTGCAAATCTTTGTCCAGCTTCAATAGCTCCTTCAATATAACCAATCCATTGTAAAGCCATTTCAGTACTTGCTAACCAAATTTTTCCATCAATTAACGCTTTTTTTCGATTTCTCCATGTTGAACAGGAACTAGGAGGATAAAGAGCAGCATAACAACCTCTACTTAAACTTTCTTTAGGCCAATATTGTATAAATGTATGTATTGGTTTTTCATTTGTATTAAAAAGCAATGCATATTGTTCAGTAATAGCTTCAATAAGTTTATTTTCATCTTGATGAGTCCAAAATGAAGCATGATCACCTAGTATTAATCCAATAAGAGCTATTGGATTAGCTGATTCAAATATATTTGAACAAGGGCCTTGTTTTTCACATTGATTTACTTGACTATGTCTCCAAAATGGTATTGAATAAATAAATATTGTTTTAATACATTGTCCCATTGTTATAGGACAATAACAATTTGATGGCAGTTTGGGAAAAAATTCAATAGTTGAAAGTAATGATGGAGAAAATGCAAGAAGAAGACGACGACATTTTATTTGTCGATTAGAATTTAAAGTTAATAATATTTGATCGTTAGTTTGATAATCAACAGATTTAAGAGGGTCATTAAGACGAACATTTTCATTAAGAGAAAGTTTAAAACAAACATGTTGACTACCAGCACATATTTTATAATGTTGTGCGCCATTTATACCATCATCAAGTGCTTTTAATCCATCGGGAATCGAACGAATTAATATTAACCAATATAATAAAGATACTTTTTCAGCATCACATGCTTTTTAATAAAATATATATTTTTTAAATTAAAAACAAAATAAAATAGGCAGGGTTGACCAAAAGTTCTGATCCCGATGTTTAAAGGATCCCGTCTGATATGGTGACCTGTTCAGAAATGATAAGCAAACATACGATGTTGTAAACCTTTTTGAGATGCGTGAAATGATATATAGTACATTTTGTTTTCATAAAACTTTGAAGAAATCAGAGTCAACTTATTGATAGACGACTACACACTCTCACTGCATCCAGCACCCTCAATTTCCTCGTATCAAAGACAAGATGATCGGAGATGCTACGAATATGTGGTTGGAGCTCGTCAAAAACTCTACAATATCGTATGTGGAGAAAAAATGCTTTACAAATACTTCTGATTGATACAAAGATCACACTATTCAGTAACTTATCACGTTTGGATGTCGGTATGTAACCATATATCAGTAAATGAACTCTAGTTTCTTCAAAGTACATAGTGTAGTCAAAAGGTTCTTGCAACAGCAGTCTAAAATTTCACCCTCATTGGTTTTATTCCTCATGTTGGCCTATTCTGGTAGCGACATCTATTATGTATTAAAATACCAATACAAAATTTCACAAGTGTCTATTATGGAAAATTTTTATTGAATTTTTTGAATATCTCTGTTTTCACATGGATAAGTTGTGTTTACGCTCATATATAAAAACTCGTTGGTTCTTAAGTTTAACTACTATACAAATTCGTGATGAATTAACTACTGCTTATTGACAAGGTGTTGTTGCATATCGTACAGTTGCTCATTGGGTTCATCGATTTTTAAGTGGACGGAAGTCGTTACACGATGATCCTCGGAATGGTCGTTCGTTATCCGTCATGACTCAACAGAATATTGATGCGGTTCAGGGCCTGGTGAATGATGATTCACATATTAGTATTGATTATGTTACTACCATCTTAGACATAGTTATCATATAAACTATCGTGATGAGTACTTGGAGATTTTAGTCAAAAATTTACATAAGAAAAAATCATCATCAAAAACAAGTAGCATAAATTTGCATTATATAAATGCAAAATCACATATGTAAGATATTGTTCTCAATCTTAATTATTTTCAAGAGGAGAAAACCAAAGTTATGGCTCATCCACTATACTCATCTGACCTCGCTGCTTCAGACTTTTGGTTGTTCAGTTGTCTGAAACGTAGCCTTGGTACTTATCCAGATGCTACAAGTTTAGCTAAAGTGTTATCCAAGGAGCTCAATTCAATACCTATTCAAGAATACCAAAAGACATTTCAGAAGTGGATTGAAAGGATGAAACTTTGTATTGAACATCGTAGGGATTACTTCGAACATTTACTGTAAAAAGATTAGCAAAATGTTTTTTCTATGAATCAATATTTGAAAGTGCAAGAACTTATTGACTAACCAATGTATTTTGACAACAGGATATAATATACACCATTCGGCGCGTCAAAAACACTAGACAACATATTATATTTGATTTTTCAGTTCTGAATAGGTTACCATATCGGACAGAGTCTTTCAAATATCGGGATCAAAAGTTTTGGTAATCTCTAAGTAAAACAGAAAATCTAAATTACCAGTTAATGTTAATATTTGAAGTTTTAATTCTTGTTGAATTCTTATATCATTAGCTAATGGATGTTCTTCAATAAATTGTTTTACAGAAATGCCATCCCATTGAGAACTTTTTTCATATGATAAAGCATGTTCAACACTTGGTAATTCTAATGCCATTTGATCCCATTCGAAATTAATTTGAACGATTTTTTCTAGTTGATCCTCAGTCAAAGGTTTTAAACCAATTGATTGACCTAAAAGATTTGGATGAATATCATGCCATGTTTGTTCAATTAAATCAAGATTAAATTGTTTAATAAAAGATAATATCCGAAATTGGTTTGGTGCAATCCATTGTCCACCTAAATCAATAGTTGACGTTTCCTCAAGTATTTTTTGACTTAATGTTCTTCCACCAACACGAGATCGACCTTCAATAACAGTACATTGAATCGATTTCGAAGACAAATAATTAGCAGCTGAAAGACCAGCAAAACCAGCTCCAACGATAACAACATCGACTGATTCTATACTATCCATTGTTTTGTTATTCTTTGTTCTTTTTTTTGTTTTTCTTTTGTTATTTCTAGAATCAACTGACGTTATGTATATGCATACAGATGGCTACTGCTTTTTTTTTCAATCAAAAGAATCCACGTTATCTTCAAATTTTTTACGACGTCAAAGCTAGTTGGATAACCAATCCAATTATTCTGAATCATCTTGTTGAAGCTAACCGGATATCCAATGAAATCCATCGAACCCTCCCACCAATCGTGAAACCGTCATAAAATACCTCAATAAATCCACATAATACCCGACTACTATACTTAGCGATCAACTCTATAATGGAAAAATTGAAAACGATAAACCAAATTCACCCCCCAAAATGAATGCCGTAATGTACGAAAACTGCAGGACTATACCCATAAAATTTATTTAGGCGAACGTTACTGATCGTAATAGGACATGTCCATTTTTCAGAAAACTACGCCCTATGATACCAAAAGAAACCTGTACTGCTGAAATGAGAAACCACACACTCACTCAAAATATTTCTCCTAATTTTTAAAAGGCTGAAATTGATACACCAAATCAACTTTGTCAGCAAAATGCTGCTAGCATCCAAAAACGATTTCTCTGAAACTCCCAAAAAGTTCAAAAACATATCCGTATTAGTGATACCAACATAATCACAAAAAGTATTTTCTCAGTTTCAAATAGCTACAATGAATACAGATGAATGGGTTGCTACGTAAAATGATATTGATATCCGAATACAACCAGATTAAAATAGATATATTGGTATGACTAATACTAACATCACAAGTAAAAATATTTCTGCTAACTTCTAAAGGCCAACAGTCGACATAGCTAGTTCAGTTGTTGAGAGAAATGATATGAACATCGAAATACAACCCGTCTGACACTTACAGAAATTCATATATGTATTGATATTAGTCATACCAACATCATCCGGAAAAAAATTTCTGCTAACTTTTAAATATTAGTAATATTTACACCTATTTGAGTTGTTATGGGAATGTTTCTATCACTTCAAAACATTCAAACTGCCTGTCTAAAAATTTCATACATCTAGCAGTATGCTATAGAGAAAATTTTGCATCAAGGATGTTCGTGCCGACTTGGTTATGACTCTAGTAGACGGTACGAGTCTATATATTCTGCGAAATGATATGCACACGTGGATAAATTATTTGTGAAGCATTCTTTATTGCAGAAAGTATAGGAGTTCATACATTAGGTCGTCAGAGACAAGTTTTTAGGGCTTGGCAAAACTAATGTATAGATATAATAAGTCTAAGCTCTGCGAAAGTGATGAGTATGCGTTATTAGTTATGCGTTTGCCTCCCTGCAGATGCTAGAGTTTCTATGCATTGTACTATGAAAGAGTGGAGGATGTTCTTGCTCGGGTTATGCATACTCGTGCTTTAGATTTTACACGTGCTGGTATGGAATGAAATGGAATGTGTGCAAACGTTAGTAAATTTCGAAAGGAGAACTTCTGTTGAAGTATATGAACGTGTTTCAGATATTATAATTTGTTCTTTGATTTGTTCCGTTTTGTTTTGCTGGAAATTCGCCTGTCTATCCACGATTAGTATATCGATGGAGCAGTTGATAGGAAAGAAAACTTTTTTTATTCTCAAAAGGAGTTATAAGTAAATCTTTTTTGTAATATCAACGACAAAATAAAAACCAGTGATGTGAGTGATGAATAGTAATTAATACAATATTATTTTTAAATCATTCTTTATCTACTATTTCAGATGTTGTTTGGAATCTACGACGACAGCATTTGGCAAATGCGATCGAATCAAAAGGAAGGATACCATCCGATAGAATCGTTGTTAATTGTATATGTGCATCCAATAACTGATCATTCAGTTCATATGTAGGTTCAGTTAAATTATAAATATCAGTAGACTTCAATCGGCATGGACCGATCTTTAAAAGTTCAATGAAATTAGCCATGTATGTGTTAAAGGCTTCAACAAATATCAAGGAATGGAAGTTCGATTTCGCTGTTGATTTATCCGTATCGAGTATGCTTGGTGTATGTTCTGGATTCAACTCCACAGTATCATTAGTTTTATGACAAAGTACAATATTAGTCTCTGATGATATTACAAAGTCATTGAATTGATAGCTTTTAAGGGGCTCACACACTTTTAGATCATTGTTGTATACTAGTATTGATTGTTTTGCACCAATTTGACAAGTAAAGTTCGTTTATCTTTAGCAAGGACGATAAAACAACATAAATCATATGTAAAACAGCTTTGTATTAAATCACACTCGATGTGAACTTGTTCCTGAACATTTTTCATAGATTTGTCAGTTGTTGATGTATTTATAGAATTCTTGATCGACTTAATTGTTAAAATAACAAAAACAAAATGAGATATTTGAAGAATAGAATACCGTGCAGTTGCTTTATAAGTATACCCTTCACATTGTTTCTTGCATGGAATTTTTAGAACAAGCTTTATTTGAAGGAATGTGTCCTCAAGAGAAATTTCGGCGTTTTTTGATAAGTGTTTGTCACCTAAAGTAAAATACAGTCTTTACTAAATATTTTATTTACTATGAGCAAAATGAGACATTATATTATTAAAAATATTGTGAAATAAACGTGAAGACTCACTCTCTTTACATTGTAAACATATGTAAACTGCACCATAACTTCAGGAGAGTAATTTAGTGTCATGAGCAATGTCTTCAAGTGCAGCATCAAACATCATTCTGACATGTGTATTATCAAGAGAGCCAGTCAAATTAAAGTTTTTTTGCTTCAGATAAAATTTGACAAATTGTTTCAGCAAAGTTAATTTGAGTTTCTTTTTCTCGAACTTATATATAGCAACTGAAATCTAGTATTTTCGTTCAAACATCATTGATTTATCAGCTGGTCCAATTAGCGAATCATCACAGTGATAAAATCCTTCGCCATATTTTGCGAATATATAATACTGTGTGGGCTATGATCCCGGGTGTCAGTATTTATTATTACTGATTTTAATTGGTATTTAAAATATGATGGATAGCATACCAATTGTGACGAAGCAAATGCTGACATATCCAAATGGTTTCGAATAAAAAGTTCTGTTACTTTTGCATGATCTATACTACTCGTTACAAATCTGTTTGCAGCATATGACAAAAATAACACATCAGACAATTGTACAATTTCTTTGCAATATTGACGTTGATTTGATGCTTTTCTGCATATTTTACAAGTTGTTGCATCCTTATTTTTTTCGTTAAGAAAATAATTTTCTAATGTTGCAGTAGGTACTGATAATTTTTCGCAGTCAGTTGTGAGTAATGTTAACATTTGACGTTGTTCAATAACTACTATGCTTTCAACATAGTATTGCAAGCATGAAAGTAACTGATGAGAAATGATAGGGCTGTCGATAAAATTAGCAACACATTGTAAGAGAACATTTGATAGATAATCAATAACACATGACATTTCGCCCATCGATTGAATAAGGGGTATATATTCGTTTGTGTTGTAAGAATATAGTTTTGGACCGTGTTGACGGATATCTTCAATATATTTTTGTACACTAACTTTTTCTAGCGGTTTAGTTGATGATGATTTCAAAATCTCACATAAATATGTCATAGTGAATTGTTCAAATTCCGAGTAAAAATTTAAGAGAGTAATATTATCTACTTCTGTCTTAGAAGCAGATGTAACTTGATTGTTATTTGCATTCTGTGTTGTTGATATGAAAAATGGACTTTTGGATGTAGCTTCAACAAGTTAACTATGCGATAAAACCAGCTGAATGGAGAAACTTAGCCAACACAGTCGTTGTTTCGAGAGCCTTGGATGATGTTTATAATGAAGCTTATCCGTGCCTACAGAAACTTAAAAGCAGAAAAATCTTTTTAGTATTTTTTCATTACATATTTTTAATATTTTACATTAAATGAAAACAGAAAATACCTCTTAACTAAATAAAACTCAACATTGCATTAATTATCAAATTCATTTGATATTTCTTCGATTTATTTAACTAAGATATGTATTGCAGCTATGATAGGAAAAAAATGATTTAAACAGTATGTGAATTAGATAACAATTTTTTCGGATGTATGTGTATAATAGTAAATTCATTTTTTGCGCAACTATACATTTTCACAAGTGTTTTTTTTATCGTATGAGGGAGACACAGTTTTCAATAATTCGAATATTTAAGAAAAAAGGATTCTAAAAATATAAATTGTTCATGTAGATCGTGTTTCTTTTTGAGTGCAAGTTCAATAAAGTAACGAATTATAATTCTAAACAATATACGTGGTATTTATTAGAGAAGGATCCAAATTTTTATTATCTAATATTCCCCTAGAGAAAGTACTGAGTTCAGGGTACCCATGTACTGAGAAAGCTCTAGCAGGGTACCCAATATGGGTACTTTGAAAATTCTCAGTAATTTTACTGATGTATGTACTGTTTGGGGTACCCGTAAAAGTACATTTACTGAATAAGTACCTGCATGAATACCCAAGTCTGTAACTTTACTGAGGAAATCTCGACAGGGTATCCTAAATTTTTCGCGTTCTGTGTGGCGACGATTCATTCACCGTTTTCTTTTTTACGTACGGCTCTATATAAACAACTCGATAAATCATAAGAAAATAATCAATTTTCATACTAGTTTTTTCTAAATTATTTCTTGACTATTTCTTAGTCGAGGAAATGCCGAGCTTGGTCGTAAATTAAGATCGGACTACCCTGAAGTGGTCTACGACCAACTCAAGTTGAGTCGAATCCCGACATTGTTCCTGCTAAGTTTTTGGAATTGAAAAAATTAAATTGAATAAAGTAAAAAAAATCTAGTAAATTATCTCACGAAAAAGAAAAAATTTTAAAAAGTCAAAGATCAGGTTCGATCCTGAACATACTGAAAATTTGGTAACAGGGTACTTAGAAATACTATACAATGGTACCCAATTCAGTACTTGATCAGTACCTTTAGGTACCCAATTACTGTGCATTTTCCAGCAGGGTACTTGCCAAAGTACCACTTAGGTACCTATAAGTACCTGCAAGTACTTTGGTACCCAAAAGTTCCTGTGACATACTGGTATCAGGGTACTTTTTTGGGTACCCTTAACTCAGTATATTCTCTAGGGCCCTATCAAACTATTTGAGCGGCATATACTTCATACAAGAATAAGTGTTTCCATTTAAAGTGTTTTTAGTAAAGTTGTAGTGAAAGCTATCAGAAAAACCTGGATATAACCATTATGTTTTTAAGACTATCTCATTCAGAACTATTTCGCTACAGACAATATAATCCAAGTAATTATAATCATCTGAGTATTTGAATGCAAACTTGCCTATAGTTTGATTACCCGTATTATATTAATTTTAAGAGTTTTCTTCTTGAGCAGCAAGTGACATCTTCGATTTTTCGGAATAAACACCAGTAGTAGTTGCTGGTGGATGGTGTGGGGTGGGTGTAGGTTCTGGTGTGCACCTTTGGTATCTTCAAATTCACACCTACACCCATATCCACATCACACTCATCCACACCACACTCACCCACACCACTCACATCTGTTGATTCTGTCTCTGAGTGTTTTGATTTTGCTACGTGCAGTCCTTCTCATAAATTGCGCATTTGATAAAAATCTGAAAAAAAACGGAAAAAAGGACACAATCGTAGACAGCAACGAAGAATAAAGATTTGACATGCTGCAAAAGTAAGATACGCATATGCGACAAAAAAGAAGTCAACGGCCTAAGACGCAAAAAAACTCTATCAACAACAATATACTAATAACTTGACTCGAAATATTTCAGTTTCAATTACTTGATCGTGGTGAGTAAATTATTAGGAAGATTTTACAGGAAACAAGAAACCATTTTGGATATCATATACAAAGTGGCAAGACGCTGAAAATATTGGAAACCATTGAGATGGATATAACATCGACACTCATAATTGACTTTATTTAAGTCGATCGATTTGTTAATGTATGTCAGCTATCATTCGCATGCATTCATTATCTCACAGCCGTTTCATAGTTGTTTGACCGTTTCGTTCAACTCTATCCTATGATATTGTCTAAATGTAACGCGATTTGCCTGTCTCTTTTTTCCCTCTTACTCCATTCAAGCTCTCCAATTATTGAAGAAATAAAGCACCAGAGTGGAAGCGTGGACCAGGGCTGCTAACTCCGAAGGTGTAGAATGGGGTACAAAAGGTCTCAAAAGAAGTACTCATGGGGTACAATTTTTTTCGAATGGGGTACACCGCTGGAGCACATAACTTTTCAAAAACTCAAGGGAATGACGCGGAAAAAACGGCTGAAATAAATGCATTTTTTTAGAAATGAGAGGTCATATTAAACTTTCCATGTGCAGGCCATGTACCATTAAGGTTGCTGCGTTTTCAGATCCGTGCTCAACTGGTTCTTTGTTTTCTTCTACCATTGTGACACGTGAGTGAATGGGGATATTGTTGTTCATTTAGTCAAAATTACAGTATAAAATGATTTTTCAGCCTTTCGAAAAGACCAATGAAGACGACTAAATAGAACTGTCCAAAAACAAGAGAAAGAGTTCAACACTCAAGGGAGAAAAGCGAATTTTATTATTTCAGTGAATTTTGCTGAATTTCAAAGGATATTTTTGCGTAATGAAAAGTACCTAAATATTATGCTCCAAGAGGCTTCCCATAATATTACTCCAGTAAGTATCCGATAACACCAATTTGAGCATGTTTCCAACATTATCGATCGAGATATTGCTCGAAATGATTTTTGGTTTTCTCATTCATCAATCGAGACTTCGTTTGTTTGGAGATTTGGAAGTTTTCAGGATTGAAATAGCTTTTCTCGGGTGAGTTCCTCTTTTCTTAATCGAGATATCGTTATTCAGTTAACTTTTGAATATATTGATCCAACACTAATTTTGAAAATATCTTCCAACTTTTTCGATTAACTTGTAGTTTTCGAGAAACAGTTTGTCTAGACTACTTGAAAGCCATTTTTGGATTGGAAAAGTAGAAGAACCATCACGAAAGTCATATGCAATCAAAGAAGTAAAAAAGATAATGTCAAAAACGGTATCGAGATTGAGGAATGACTACTCCAGGAGGTTGAAGGTTGATTCTCAGGACTGCCCTGTGATTTGCATCATTCCACGAGTAACGAGAGATTTTCTTTTTCCCTGTAAGTTACGCTTTTGTTCGAAGTTTTATGGAGCTGCATGGGTTTAGGAATTTTGGACTGAATTTTCGTAGATTAAAATCTGGTTTTTTACCCATCAAAAATTCATCAAGAGTTCGATTTGACATTGAGCGTGAAAATGAGAAGTTACAGAAAAAAAAAGAAAAGACAAGTCTAAGCAGAGGCCACGGTTGTCTACAATCATTAATGCCTGTCCAAAAATATAGTGGCCGTGGGTAGTTTTGAAATAACTCAAGAATGGAAAGAGCTAGAGAGCTGCGGTTTTCATCAATTGAAAGAGGAGAATTCTGGACGTCTTCTTCTCCAATAAAGTATATGACGAAATCCTTTTAACACTAAACATTTTCGAAAAATATACAAAAGAATGTATGAAAATGACCTTCCATCGAGATGAAATTTTGATTTTGACCTTTGATTCAGATAGAGAGACTTATGATCTATAGTTGAAGATACAATGCAAATGGGTGTGGGTGTGGGTGTCGATGTTGATGTGGTTCAGGATGAGGCTTACACCGACTTCCTACCTATATCCACACACCCACATCCACCCAAACCACCATTCACCTACACTACGCCAATATTCATAGCCATTTCCATCCACACCAACCCCCACCCTCCCATAGCCACATCCAAATTGTTGATTGCGATCGATTACATGAGCGTAATAAGGTTATCATATCCCTGTGTCAATGATTTCTGAAACAGTATTCCGTGGGTATCCGGCGAGAACCAGCAGGAAATACGCTGTTTCCGATCGGAATCCGCCGGAAAATGCCAGAAATTCGACGCAAGAATCCGATGCCCATATCCGGCAGCTATTTTTGCAGGGTTGCGGGATATTTTGGCCGGAATCGGATTAATCAGATCACTGGATTCCTGCTTCCAAGTTCCTAGCAGGGTGTGGATGTGGAGTATGAGTGTGGGTGTTAGCCTCCTTTTCATGATCACACACACCCACACTTATACTCCGCACCCACATTCTCACTATGCGTTTCATGTTTTATGTCATCAAATAGAAAAACACGAAAGACAAAGATGCAAAAGTTCTTCGCTCATTTATAATGTCTTGTTATTTCATCTGGTTCTAGAGTTAATTGTTAAGTCATTTAATTTTGATAGATAGCTTTTAGTTAAATATTAGTTATGTATATAGCAAGAAAAAACTTTATTGATTCAAAGACAATCATATGTTGTTTAAATTTAGTTTGTATAAGAAAAAAAAATAGAATATTGAATGTTCGAACATGAACATGTTCAAAGGTTTTTGGTAATTGCAAAAGATTGCAATGGTTTTTGTTGAATAATCATTGTTTTTTTTTAGTGAGTTAAGATTTATAAGTGACTTTTAGATAAGGTCTGGCCTGACCGTAGCGATAAACTATGTATTCCTTATAAGCAAATGCCACCCCTTTGACTAAATGAGAACCTACTGGTGCAGATACCAATGACTTATCGGCGACCGAATAGATTGACTCATTGCCTAAGAGCACTTTATTATAAAATATCAGGCGTGATCCATCTGCTGCAGAAGGATTTGTGTAATTATGCGATTTTCGCGCATCATCGGCGAAATAGGCACCATGATCTATAAGATAAATCAAAAAGTATTTATGCTAGAATAAATTACAGATATGAAACAATGTCTGATTTATTTTAATTTTAAGGTATATTTCTTGTGCAACTCCTATTATTTAAAAATTGACGATTATAAATAAAATATGTTAGCATCTTGTAAAAATTAACAACTAAACGATAAAACTTACCCGAAGCTCCATCAGGATTATAAAATCGATCATCAAAACCATATTCTGTTATTCCCTTAATTTCATCACCACTTGTACCATGAAAAAGTTCACATTGATTTGGATTAAATCCTAGGCATTGTGTAGTGTGGGTGTGGGTGGGGTTTATTTTTCTACAATCACATCCCCACGCACACCCTGCACCCACATCCACCCATGCCCACACCCCACGCCCACCTACCCACCCACACTCACACCCACACACAAAAGAATCAACGAGCAACGATAACAAGCAGATTAAGACAGTCGTCGATTTTGTTTCGATTATGTCTGAATGAATGAACAAGAGAGTGCTGGCAATGAATAAATATCAATAGATGGAAGTAGTTCAATCTCAACAAAAAGATAGAACCTTGTCTTCACTATGCCGACAAAGAGTGGGTGTGGCTGTTGTTAGCGTCAACAGATGATACTATGCTGCCGCTAACGAATTTAGTTATTGTCCCTTGGTCATTTTGTCTTTTCCTGCCTTCCGTATAGTTCGTCATCTTGTCGCTCATGTTTTACCTTCTCTCTTTTCTATATATTCTTCATCTTTTATTTATTATAGGGCAGTTGTTATCGTTCATCCTTCTGAATAACATCTCTTTCTCTTTCCCTCACTTATTATACACCTTATTTTTTTCCCCAGTAGTAAAGTTCGTTTATTTTTGTTATCGGGGTCACCTGCTTTTCCTGAATAAAATACATATTCATCATCTGAACCTATATTATCTTCTTTATTATATCAATCTACAAGCTAAAGTAGGATAACTAACATCACTAACCTAGCTAATACAGATCTTTGTTTTCTATTGGTTTCTTCGGACCTATTAACATTTAGTGGGTAGAAGATTTGGATTGAAAGAGAAAATTAACAGTTGTGGTGGGTGCTGTGTGCGTGGGTGTTCTTTTTATCCATCTTTACACCCACACCCAGACCCCACTCATGTACTGAATGGGTAAAAATATTTTTCCTAGGGGTAATGCTATGATTTCAAATAGCATCCATAACAAGTTTTATATAAAATTAAAGAACGTCGAAAACGGAATTTGTCGATACTAGATATTAAAAGGTAACGCAACCTTTTAGTGCTGAATTCAGAAAATTTCTAGAATTTTACGCTATATTGACATTGACATTTTACTTTCATGAGGTAGTTCAAACTAGACCTCGTTGAAAATGAGGAATATCACAAAGTACTATTTATCTGTTAAGATTTAATGAATACGACCAATACTCAGTAGGATGACCATTAGCTTTCTTTATAACACGAAGATGAGACAGATAGGAGCATGAAATAGTTTCAAATACCTCAAGGTTTGTATCCATGTTTGTAGAAATATTTGAAATATATTTTTGTAAGTTTCTTCATTGTAACGATTGTGTTCCATCTCCGATAGCGTTTTGTTTCAATTTTATTTTGTAAGGATTTTTCCAAAAGTTCCGAGTCAGATGTCGAGTACTTCGTGACATTCTTCGTTCTAAATGAGATCTGGTTTGAACTACCTCATGAAAGTAATTTTTCATTGTCATTATGACATGAAATTTTAGGAATTCTCTGAATTCGGCACTAAAAGGTTGCGTCACCCTTTAATATTTAGCATCGATAAATCTCATTTTCGACGCGCTTTAATGTGGTATAAAATTTGTTTACAGCTGCTATTTGAAATCATAGTGTTACCCACCTGGAAAAATATTTTTACCCACCCTGTACAATAACTGTGCAATTGACCTATTTACTCAGATATTTATATTCCTTCACTTAACAAGGATTGTTTATTTACCAATTGATTCACAATATTTTACTACAACATTAAACTTTTCCACTTAGAATTTAAATAAAAAATTTAGAGAAAATTGAATTTTTCACTTAGTTTTTTTCAACTACTTAGCATTGAAATGAAATTCATAAGAGACTAATACGCATTTTATATAAAGGATTTCGTTTAGTACTGAATGAAAGTTGTAAACGATACATACAAAAAAGAAATTAACCGTTTTGGAAAAGTGATAAAAATATGAAGCTGCAGGAATCAAATTAATGTGTGTGTTTTCGAAAACCTTCTCATTTATTCTTAAGCAGATTCTTCGATAGAAAAAAGCAACGGAAAAATTGAAGTGATGTACTTTCTTTATAACAATTATGTCGAAATATTCGCATGTAATGTAAAACATTTACGAAGCCACGAATAATGCTTGTCATAAATGTAGTACGAATAAGACTATCTTGAGTTATCATACTCGGCAATGCCATACTTAATTCATAATAAAGTAATTGTAGAGAAGTAGTTTGTTGAACAATTGAATCGGGAGTATTCTATGAAAAATTATAATATTCTAGTGTCTTATAAGAATATCATAGAGCTGAATATACGATTCGAAGTACATCATTACTTGGCTAGGATATTTTGAAGTTAATTGAATGGCACCTTTCACTTTTCGTCAACACCCATTGCATGTCAAGATTGTTCATTTTGTTTAAGTAAACTTTGATTAGCATCAAGTGAGAGTAATGATTCAATAGCAGCTTCCAATTTGATCTTCTGTCGAAACAGATAAGTTTTTTCGGTTGCTTCAAAACGTTTTCCTTGCTACTCTTCAATTCATCAAGTTTGTAATAGATTTTGGTAAATTCGATAATCTGCCGTGTACTTCAAAAATACGGCTGTATTATGAAGTTCACAGTATGGTGATATACGGCCATAACATGATGCATATAAAACGTCAATTAACAGCAGGTATACGACCGTATGTTTTTCACTTACTGTCGTTTACCGCATCATTAGCGATCGTACACGCTCGTAAGTAGTCGTCGTAATGCTCAACCTGGAAGCTTGTCTCAAATTACTACTAAATCTGTCGTACTTATTTATCGATGGACATACTGTTTGATCCGTCATTGATGATGGACAATAAAATGGACATGAGTGTTCTTTTTATCTACACCCACCCCACACACCACATTCACACACCCTCAATTGGCATGAGGCATATAGCGAACTGCGGGTGACATTTTATCTCAAGTTTCATTTCGAAACAGTGCAGTAAAGTAGAGTGGTCAACGTTACTATAAACAGTAAAATAAACTGTTTATATTTTACTAACGAAGCTGTATCAAGTTTCAAAATGCTTTTGAGTCTAGACACTGTATTATATACCAGAGATGGCACCGGTCTACCGACCAAAACCAGTCTACCGATACTAAACAGGATGCTGATAATACATCAGTTTATCAGAGAAAATTCGACCTACCGTCAAAATCTCGGTCTACAGACAATAGGCTGAGGCTTGAAATGAAACCTTGTTTCATGGTGAACTCTCTTGTGGGATAGTTCGAAGAAAATAGGAGTATACCTTTAAAACGAGGTTTTTGCTGCTTCACTAATCCTTCCTCTAGATCCTAGCAACTGTGCATGGGAAAAAGAAATCCAAGTATCATTGACCATGGTTATGATAAAAACACAGGAGGAAGAAGGACTAGTTGTTGTCTGTAATTAGATCAATAATCTAACTAGTCAATATCTTCGTTACCGATCTGAATTTAACCAATAGGGTGTATGCGTGTCTGTCCATGTGAGTGTGGAGTGGATAATGCTGTTGGTCTATAGGACTGGGTGAGTTTGGGTGTGTAAGGAGTGACTATTCTTTCTAAACATCACCTACACCCACACCCACGTTCATATACATACATTTCTTTCGATAGGGTACCGCGGAAAGACAAACACACCCTACTTGAATTGAAAATTTGAATAATTGAATATCTGAATGGTTGAATTAAAAATTTGAATAATTAAATAAGTGAATGGTTGAATTGAAAATTTGAATAATTGGATACGTGAATACACATATCAAGTTAGATACTACTGGTACGTAGCTAAGGCTAAACATATGCAAGCTTTCAACGTTTCATTTGCTGACATCCATACCATCAACGTCATGCATATGATTAATACTTCAATCACACAGCACATAATCTATTCGTAAATGTAAGAATATATATTCTTTCAGAAAATCGAAAATTAAGGATTTGAATATCAATCAAAGGATTAATTTAACGAACTATAAGCGAAACAGATTCAAGAACGATGGATAGTCGGAAGTCGAGAGGCCTATATATAAAAAACAGATTGTGATTGAGAACTGAGTAGTATTAGGAACAAGAAGATAAAGTAAGTGGAAGCCAATGATGGTATTATTTTTATGTATCTTGTTAGTTTCTTTTATAAGTAGCGAATCACATTTCCTCGTGCGTTCAAATATCTCATTTAACAAAACTTGATATGAACAGTAGTAAGTTGATATTGTTTTACAAATGGCAGAAGACAATCAGTGTTGTCTTTTTCAGAACGATCCATCTTCGTGGTACTGAGCGTTGTCGTCCTCTGTACGACAACAAGCGCAGTGAGCTCGAGTGAAGCATTCACACGCACAAGTAAGCACATCTTGAAATCATCAATAGCACTATGTGGATGCTTGATCTACGAAACTGCAAGAATTCATGATGCTCATTAAATTAGTCATTTCTTCATAAAAATAAACATATATTATCACTCTATAGATAGTGATGAGCAGAATGATGTTTTAATGTTTTTAGTATACTTTTGAATCATTTTCGGCTATAAAGAGAGACCATCCATTGATCCAACTGGGATACCTTATAAACCTTTTCAAAAGCCCCGATTTTTAGAAGATTGACAAGAGCCACTGAAACAAATTGGCAGAAAAATCTAATATATATAATTCGGTGCAGCTTTATCTTCTCATTTAAACGGTGAAAACTGCAACTCTCTATTTGGCTTCTATCAAAAGTTATTCAGAAAATACTCACACTGTTTCTTTTTGAAGTGACAATTAGTAAAGTACCGACTCTATTTTAAAAACGCAAGCTAAGGCTAATGTTTGCTATAAAATCAGTTCGTTTTGGACAGTTTTCACACAGAAAATTTATTTCTAAGGAAAATGAATATTATACTCGAAATCAGGGCCAAAAGATCAAGTCAATGGATGCATATTTCATTCAGTAAAAGTTTCAATCGAAGTATCAACTTCCCTTCATTTCAGAATTCTTTCAATGGAATTTACCTATGCTCCTAATCGACTGATGTTTTCATAGAAACTTTTCGTGAATGAAATATGTGTCATTCGGCTCGATTTAGGGCGCTGCTTCTGACAGAACCTACCAAAACTTATTTTAAGGAGGCCTTTCAATTAGTCCCAAGGCATACGTGATAAATTCTGTACAACTCATTAGAACATATGTGCATTGTTGCAGTGTTGAGGCACTGAAATATTATCAGAGTTATTAAGTTCTAATAAGCTCTAATAAATCCTCGAGAAATAATTAGATCCCTTAGAAAAGCTTTATTTAGAAAAAGAAAACGCCGATAACTGCTTGTTAGTAAGGCTTATACTTGAATATTGATAAAAATTTCCAAAACACAGGTTTTGAAATCAATACTTCTCATATTGTTTCAATAAAAATCAGTACTACATTAATCGAAGAAAATGCAAAATAGAAGTTGCTTAATTGTCAAGAATATTGGATAATGCCTATTCCATTAAAACTCGATCTGAAAGTTTACTACATAAGTTTCACAACATGGACCATAGAGTGAATATAACTAGAGTTAACTTTGGAATTTGTACATCTTTTGTAAGAAGGGTAGAATGCTTAATGACTTCATAGGTTTTCTCTTCGAAGATCTTTCAGTTGCAAGAATGCTAAAGTATTTCTTGTTTCGTACGATTCGTCATCAAAAAATTTCGCGTAGATAGATTTGAACTCTTAATACTCATTTCTATGAAAACATCGCGTGAAGATCATGCGTCAATTTGGACTTTCTCTATACATTCATTTACACCCATCTACTAGTAGCTACACTTATCTGCTTTCACTCTCATCTACTAAACTACACCTCTGCCCACACTTCCCTCGCCATCAACTTCGCATTCTTTTTTAAATATACACTTCACCACTTATTCCCAATCGCTTTTCACGAAATCCTGCATCATTAATGAAGCTGAAGAGAGAAGGATATTAATCAAAAGTTGTATTTTAGACGATCAACAAAGGGGCAAACTTGATGGAAGAGTAGCCATTGTGACAGGATCGTCCAAAGGAATTGGTGCCGGTATTGCCAAGCATCTCGCTCTTGCAGGAGCATCTGTCGTCGTGAACTATTTATCGAGTAAACAAGATGCTGATCGTGTTGTTAATGAGATTTCTAGCAAAGGAGGCAAAGCAATTGCAGTCCAAGCCGATGTGAGGAAAGAGGCAGACATTAAACGTCTGTTCGCCAAAGCGAAAAGGACCTATGGTACACTTGATATTTTGGTCAATAATGCAGGTGTCTACGAGTTTCGATCGATTGAAAATGTTACAGTTGAGCATTATCACAAACACTTCAACCTCAATGTACTTGGTGTGATCCTTTGCAGTAGAGAAGCTATAAAATATTTTGGTTCTACCACAAATGGCACAATCATCAACATTGCCTCGGTCGTAAGTGCAGAACCGGCTCCGCAGCTCACTGTTTACAGCGCAACCAAGGCAGCTGTGGATGCAGTAACAAAAGCTCTTTCAAGAGAATTGGGCCCACGCAACATACGTGTTAATTCTATCAGACCCGGTACAACTATCACGGAAGGGACTATTGCAGCTGGACTTATTGGTAGTAGCTTTGAAAGGCAAATCATCGCGCAGACGCCACTCGGTCGCCTCGCTCTGCCCGATGACATTGCACGTGTTGCTGTTTTCTTAGCATCAGATGATGCTGCATGGGTCTCGGGTGAAAATTTGAGAGTAGCCGGCGGCTCTGTTAATTGACTGTTGACTTTCGAAAAACCTTATCTTTTTTAAGGCATGCATGATTATTCGCTGAGAAATAAAAACATCCTCGAATCGCATAACTATGTTATATTAATGCGAAAAATAAAAATTAAACTGCAAATGATCACGATAAAAATTTGAATTGAAAGCACGTGGATGTGACTGATTGAGAGCGTTCAAACAAATCCTACATTCCATAATTTTTTATCTGCTTCATCCTTGTGCAGCTTGATTCCTTGAAATCAAGAATCACATATTTTGTTCTATTTATTTGAATATATTAGAACATTGATGATATATTTTCCTTTAATAATCGCTTCTGAGGTCTTACTGTCCTTGGTTTATGAACAGGATTAGAACAGTCTACGAAGT
The DNA here is from genome assembly GCA_905250075.1 of Rotaria sp. Silwood1. NCBI lineage: Eukaryota > Metazoa > Rotifera > Eurotatoria > Philodinida > Philodinidae > Rotaria > Rotaria sp. Silwood1. Next base: position 1,505,510 of record CAJNOP010000018.1, on the reverse strand, counting down.
AGTCTACATATCTGAAAGTAAAACTTCTTAGATTTTGTAGCTGCTTCGTGCATGCAGGATCTACAAATAGTGTCGCTAGTATGTAGTTGCAACGACATTGATCGAAAATGAAACCCTATGCAGAACCAATTTTTTTTGACGTTGTTACTATATTTGGTTAGAACGCTATGTTCTACTAATAGTAGACAATTACAATCAAGAAAACAATAAAGAAAACTATTATTACTGGGACATCTGTGTATAATGGGAATAATTTAGATGTACTTTCCGAGAAGTGTTGCTTTTACGGCCATATAGTATCAGCAGATGCTTTTTACTTTTGCGACAGTCTGTTGACTTCTGAGTTATCATGATTTTCATTTTGGACACTATTTCCAATATGTTGAAATTTTACTTGTTGTATTCGAAACTGACATGAATGCATTGTCCGCTGAGTCCATGATACTCGTTCATGGAATGATAATTGTTCTGCTCCAATTTTCGACAATGTCTTTCATTGTTCCTATCGGCGCATCTTATTTCGATTACGAAGATCACTATGGCTGAGCTTTCATCTAGAATAAAACTATGTCAAGAACCAAGTTTCATATTCTCCTACTATTACATGATTGCTGGTTTTCTCCTGTAACGAATCAGGCAGAGAAAATTTTAAAATTGACAATAAACGTTTGAAAATGAAGATGACTCAGTGCATGCTATCTCACCCTAGTGGAACATCTTGTAAGCAAGATCTTGGGTACAGATAAGTTAACAGATCTTGAAAATTTAGGTACAAGATAATACGATTATCTTGTACCAAGATCTGATTACAGATCTTGGGTACAGATGTGTAAGATCTTAGATACGGATCCATAAGATCTTGCATACACACTAAGATAAAACGTGTTGCATGTGTCGTGATTTGCGACACAATGTATGACGAATTCTGAAAGAGTGGTTCGAACCTATAATATAGCGCATTTTTTATTTTTTTCTGTTAATGCATGTTATGATATTTTTTCAATTTATTTTCATTTTAATTATTCCTGTCCCGAATGACTGAAGCAAGTCAGATCGAGAGACCTGACTGGCTTTGAGTTGACCCGATCTCCATCAGACCACTTCGGGGTAGTTCTCTCTCGATCATCGATCGAGATCACCATGTTCTCGAATAATAAAAAGTCGAGAAATAGTTTAGAAAAAAAATCATTTTGAAAATTTATGTTTCGTATGTTCAATCGTGTTGTTTATATACAGCTGTGTATGCATAAAAAAACGGTGAATGACTAGTCAGCATTGTAAATATACGAATGATGTCGCTTTTTTTTTTTACTCAAGATCTTGTGAGAAGATAGTAGTCAACGATATCTTTTCCATGATCTTGCCAAGATCTTAGGTACAGATTTATCTGATACAACCAAGATATGTACATACAAATTATCTTTTCAAGATCTTGATAAGATCTTGCTTACCGATCCCAAGATTTCAAGATCTTGCTTACAAGATGTTCGACTAGGGAGACTTCTCAATTATTGAGTCGTCTTACGAATTCAGTTTCGTTCTCGTTGAGTTCAAAATTAGAACGAGTGAAGATCAACGACATTTGACAGATTTTTTTTCATGAGCAAATTTCTCAAGTGTCCAATGATATATATATATGGACAACCCGAATTCGAGTATCTCTATTGGTTTTCGAAGAGTAAATAATAATACATTGATAATGGCCGATAATGAGTTCATGCTGATTTTGATTCGAACTTCAAATTGAGAATATTACTCATTATTCGAATAATAAATGTTAAACAGCTATGTTCTTCACTCGAAAAGAACGAACACAAAGAAAAGAAAATGAGTTCCGATTGGGATTCGAACTCAGATAGTATCCACGAGTGATAATTAGTCAGACACTTTAATCAACTAAGGTATCGAGACACAGTCTTAACTCATATTCAAATTCCATGTGAACGTTTATTTAATCTTTTCGAGTGAAGAACATAGCCGTTTAACAACTTTTATTCGAAAAGTGAATTAATCTGTTCGCAGCAGATGCCCCATATATGGGCCGGTAACATTTTCTTTCTGATAAAACGTATCAAATCGTATTCAAAGTTCAGTTTTATGTTTTCATTTACTCAACGTCTTGCTCTTAATTGCTTGTGTACTATACAAACGACAAATGAAAGAAAATTTTGCTCTTTCTGACTATAGACCGAAAGTAGTTCGTTAGCTTCTGGACGAATTCGGCGTTCGTAAATCAGATCCTCCTAGAAGATAATCAACAGAGACACTTATGCGCATGACTACATAAGTGGAAAGCTTCATAGATGGCCAAAGACTTTGCCTCGTCTGCAGCCACACGACCCGCTGTTCAAATTAGGAAACAAAAACGAGCAATGAATGCAGGAAATGCTATGTTGCAGTATACGTAGCGCCCTATTTCGAGACCTATCCTATGTTGCAATACTTCTAATAAAAACTATATTATAAACGGTGAAGCCCATTAGCTGCTACGACTTCCAGCAATAGAAAAGACTAGTTTAATTTCCAGACGCTCAAGCTTTTTTTAGCAAGTGTTGTAAGAGGTACTTTTACATTAGACACGTTCTTATATCGTACTAAAAATAACCCCACCGCGAAGGGATTACACAAAATCGTAAGAATATTACTAATATTTAGAAAAGCTTGTGCTATTCAGATTTTCCACAGAGATTCGTTTGGTAAGGTTGCCGTTCGTAGACCGGAAGCGAAGGTTAAAAAAAATTGCGAGAATGGGTAATTGATGCAAGTTGTTACCTATCGTAATGGTTGATCCTTATGTACTCTACTTATATTTTCATAACTTTGTTCCCTCGACTGAAGAGAGGGTCATACGAAATAAAATGCGTTTGTTTGCTTGATTGATTGGGGTCAAAAAAACATTCATGAGAGGTTAGCTTATTTTAAGACTTTTGACCGTTTTGATGGAACTTTGCTATAGGTTATTGAGGGCTCTGAATCCGAATCCGAAGCCCATTTCTTTGGCCGAGGTTTGATTGGTCGCTAGCCAGCCAATCAGAAACGAACTTTCTTATTTTAAGACTTTTGGCCGGTTTGATCGAACTTTGCTATAGGTTATCGAGGGTCCGACATTCGAATACGAAGTCGCTTTTTTTGGCCGAGCTTTCATTGGTCGGGAAGGGGTTAATTAGAGGCGAGCTTTCTTCTTTTAGGCTTTTGGAGCTTCTGATCGAACTTTGCCGTAGGTTGTCGATAGCCCGCTATACGAATACGAAGTCACTTTTTTTGGTCGAGCTTTCATTGGTCAGGAAGGGGCCAATTAGAGGCGAGCTTGTTTGCGCTGATCGAAATAATTTAAAATTCACGTACAATTGATAATGTGAAGGAGGACGTAAGTGAGAGAAGTCGAAATTTTCTTCAGCTTTATGGGGTAGGCAAGAAAAGACGGAATCGAAGAGGTGAAGTATCTTGAAATGCTGAAGTCTCAGTGTTTGTCTGAATATCATGCGGATGGAAGCTGTATTTTCTGGAACTATGAAAGAAACATCGTTCCCTCGTTTTCTTATAGCAAATACAGCACTTCAAGAAACGAGACATATGACTAGAGCTTCGTGTTTCCTAGAAAATGGAACCGAGAACTAAACAGAAAACAATTTTCTAATCTATAATGAAAGCCCGTATAAGAATTTGCTTCAAATAGAGTTGATGATTTCTTATGTAATTGCTAAGATAATTACTATGATACCTATCGAAACAAGTAACGGGACTTTTCGGTCGCTAAGCCCTCTACTGAAAGAAGTGTAATGTGGTAAAAACATAATAGCCTGGCTAGTTCCAGAGTCTTAGATTCCATCAATTGATCTGTCCTGTTCCCTCGATTGAAGAGAGGGTCATATGAAATAAAATAAGTTTGTATGTGGCAGGGTCAAAAACGCATAGACCAAAAGATCGATGGTCAGTTGTTTTCGACATCTAGCTCTTGTAAGTAGGATTCGGAAATATAAATAGTCGTAGACAAAAGTGAAAATTTGAGAGGAAACAGAAACATCGTCGGACTACGATCTGAGGGAATTGCGAGATGGGTTTAGTTCAATCGTGACAATCGACTGCGAGCTGTTTGCTTAAGTAAATCTTAGAAGTTCAGAATGGAAAATAGAAAGGTCCGAATATTTTACAAAATGGTCATCACTGACAATGCTATAGACAGATTTTCGTATGTGCACGTGTTGCACAATAATTGTTACAGCAGAACTTAGAAAACGATAACAGATGATAACAAGATTGAATTCAGTCGAGGGTTAAGCGAGTGTGGGTGTGGGTGTGGGTGTGGGGTGTGGGTATAGAGAAATCGAAGATTCACACCCACAGCCACACCCACCAAAGGAGAAATAAACAGATTTTAATTGCAATTTATTGAAACCATTTGAAATTTCTGAGATATTTCAGATAATTCCGACTGATTTTATGTGATTTAAAATAAAATCAAATGATTTCTGATGATTTCAAGTGACTTCCGATTGATTTTAAACGGCTATTAAAATCAAAATCATCTGAAATCACGAAATTACAAAGTCAGTTTGTTCCTTCTTGCTCTTTCGACAGAAAATAGAAGTGCAATCAGCTTCTAAGTTGTTTGAAAGTCAAAAGCTTAATGTTAAGCATTTATTATGGGGTAAAGTCAAAGGTGAACAACCTGACTTTGTGATTTCGTCATTTCAAATGATTTCCGATGATTTCAGGTGATTTTAAGTTTAGTCCACCCCAGATGCATCAATCTGATAACCAATACGATCGGATCTTATAAGATCTGATCGCCCGACAAAATCCATATCGGATTCCGTGAGACGAAATCATTAACGAATCCGACGGTACTATTTCCGACTGCTCATTTAACTAGCATTCATTTAATAAGTCATAAACTACAACATTAATTTTCAGAGTTTTTTCGGATGTCGGAATCCTATCAAATCCTATGCAATTGTGACTGTAGGATCCGAAAAGATTCGTCGGATTCCGACATGATTCTGTTTCACGGATCCCTGCAGGATCCGATAATCGGAATGATCGACCTGGGAATAAAACCATTTTGAATTTTATCTGTTCTTCGACCCATACCTAACAAGGGTAAATAACTTCAAATGTTTATTCACTGATGAAAATTCTTTTTATTATTTTAAACTACAAGAACTCTTTCTAAATCATTTAAACTCGTTTTAAATCACAAAATCATAAATCGTTATTTTCCCCTTGCCAGGTCCTCATACGCGTGATTGCTACGACATATTATCTAATCACACCATACATTATAGAAAATAGTGTAATAATAATAATAATCATTAAAAATATTTTAAAACAAAGAGAATCATTATGCGAATTCAGTAAAGATTCAAATATGAATGAAAATAATTGTTTAATATAAGTATTCAAAACACATACTTATTAAACTATGAAAAAAAATGCTCATTTCATTTGCGTATGTCAATTTTTTAATATGCGCAATATATTTACTAAGATCAGTAAGTTTACCTTTTCATACATGTGACATATCTCTCTTATGATTTTAAAAGAATGACCTGGCTGGTTGACTCAGTAAATATATTTAATCACATGCCAGTTTATATTAATTTTACGCATTATAATGATTAATGATGCAAATTCACATGAAAATAATTTATTCTACACATAATAATATAATATTTTATAAAAATAACATCAATTTACTTTAATTATTCAAGTAAATATTTTTCATATTATTTTATTTTATTACGATTATTAAATATATGTTATTAGACAGAATTCGAATCCAGTCAAATTTAGAATTTGTCTAGTCAATATTGGAATTTTTATATTTTTTTGTAGTGATATTCCAATTCTGACTAGGCTAATTCTAAATTTGACTGGATTCCAATTCTCTCTACAACATATACAGACGAAAAAAAAGAACTTTAAACATATATTTATTGTTGAATTTGACATGTTTCACAAATTATATATATAATATAATGGAGTAGGTTAAATTTTATTGAATTATATATGAACCGAAAGAAAGCAAGCGTTTTTATTTTTGTGTTTGCTATATGATAGATTCAAAATCAACACTAACAAACAACAAATCGTATATTAAAATATTATATTAGTTGCAGAACTGACAAGTGAACAACAATATCAAATTTTCTTACTTATAAAGGTGTCGACTTAGCATTAATCTTGGCATTATATTACATTAATAGTGCTAACATATATATATATATTGTGTATTAATTAATGTTAATTTAATAATACTAGAAAAGCATTAAATTATTTTTTTAAATTCTAATACCTAACCATTATATAACAATAAAAGAGCATTAATAAAAACAAAAAAAGAACTATTTCTTTTATTAACTTCATCAGAACAAAAACAAACTTACAACAAAGGAAAATAAGTATAAAAATCTTTTGAATGTACAATTGACTTTTCAAAAATTAATTTTTTCACATTAACACAATTAAGACGTGTTGTATCTCTTGTGAAGTTTTCTGTAACAATTCTTAATTGATCATAATCGACTGTTAATTCAGTAAAACGAGGTAAATGTGTTTTTGTTTTATTGAGAAACTGTTCGACATAATCAATATGAGTATAGAAGAGAGAAAGCGATATAAGGAAAGGATATTCAACAATTGAATGCAATTGATTATCATTCGAATTCAATTTGTGTGACATCTGTAACTGTGGATGAATATTAAGAACACGCATTGTTTTAAGTAATGGGAAAAAGCGAGCAATTCCTATGAAAAATTCATGCGAAAATGGAAGTATATCATGCACCATCAATTTAGTAACACGACTAAAAGTCATTGATGGCAAAGTATTTCCAACATATTCAAGATAATCAAATACAAACGGTAATGAAAAAATATTGCATATAGCACTAGTGGTAATTCGAGTTAGAAAACAGCATACTTGTTCATATCCTATGTTAAAAAAAGTTTGTTCAATATCGTGGTTCGATAAGTGATGAACCATATGCTTTCGTTTAGTTTTGGTACTAATATAAAATGTAAATTTAGAAAGTGGTGGCATATGAATAAGAATTTTTTCGTTAATTTGAGTGCCATCGACAAATGAACTTCGTTTCTCATTAATAATATTCAAATTTAATTCTTCAAGATTAAACATACGACGAAGAAGAGGTACAACATGAGTATCATATTCATCATTGGAACAACGACAGGTTAACGAGAAATATTTCATATTAGGCAGCATATCCTAAAAAGTACAAACCAGTATTTCTTAATATATTGTTATCCATTAGAAAAAAATACGATAATATAAATCGAAATACTTTAACTTGATAAAATCTATCTAATCGTATATAAACTTACAATATTGTAAACAACTGATGGATGATATTCTGTACTATTTATATTAACAATCAACATAGACAGATGTTTGAGACGACCATCAAGTAAAGCAAAACAATCTTCAAAAGTATTGATATGAAGACATAATTTGTAAAGATTTGAAGAGAAACAAGTAGCCAAAGATATATAATTAACCGAGAAAATTGGCGGTAATCCGATAACAGATAAGTGTTTCAGATTTTCAAACAGTTTGAAAGTATATTCGTACACAAATTTTGCATTTTTATTCATTAATAATATGTTAATATCGTTCTTGTATACAAGAATAAGATCTGTTATTTGTGGTTGAAAAATACGTCGAAATGGTGATTCGACTAAATAAAGAACAATCAAATATTGTGCAATATTTATACTGTTTTCAATGAAATCTTTTTCTTTACTTGAATACGGAAATTGCTTACCTGTAAAATAATGTGAAACAATATAATCGTCAACATTATACAGTTTAAGTTCAGTTAAATTAGGAAAACCAGCAGCGAGTAGAATACGTTCCATAGACTCTGATTCAAGAATAAGGGATCTAACATTGTAATTTATTTTAGGCAAGATATCAATGCAGTATCGATTAACTATCGAATCAGCAATCGGCAAAACATCATTACTTGTCGTTGTTAATACAAAATTGAGAGTCTTAATGAAAGCTTTGCTTTGTATTATAGCATCAAGTCGTTGATTATCAATACCAAATAATGAATAGAGAACATCCATATTGTTAAGCTTCTTCAGAATAAGAAGTAACATTTCATTAGGTAAATCAAACAGGGTAACGCTTGACTCACACATTCTAATTTTGATTGACGTAATGCTTTAGATGCGTTTATATATATGTATTCATTGTTTCTTTGTTGTTCATTGACGCCGTTCAATAAAATGAATGGATGTCCCTGCCGAAAAAAACGAAGAAAAAGTACAGCTTTGATAAGTAAGGCCCCGAACACACTGAAAAAAATAAAACAAAGTTAACCAATGAGATTGCGTAAAACGCTAAAACAGAGTTAACTCATCTTTTTGAGACGAGTTAACTTAATGCGACAATCGCATATCATGTCGCTTCTCCAATCGACAAAATAACTTGTGGTGACTCCAATTTAAAAATTTTTTTCGTCATGACCTATGCACACGTTGTTTGGGTGTGGGTGTGGGTGTGGAGGGGTGTGGGTGTGGGTGGTGTGGGTGGGTGGGGTGTCGGTGTGTGTGGGTGGGTGTGGGTGTGGGTGGGTGAGGGTGTGGGTGATGAGAAGATATCCACACCCACGGCTACACCCACACTCACACCCACACCCACCCACACCCCACACCCATCAAAACGTCGAAAAGTCTTAAAATATAAAAGCTCGTTTCTCACTGGCCGGTTCCCGATCAATGAAAGCTCGGCCAGAAAAACGACTTCGGATTCAGATTCTGGGCCCTCGATAACCTACAGCAAAGTTCCATCAAAACGTCGAAAAGTCTTACAATATAAAAGCTCGTTTCTGATTGGCCGGTTCCAGACCAATGAAAGCTCGGTCAAAAAGAACTAGTTCGGATTTGGATTCTGGGCCCTCGATAACCTACAGCAAAGTTCCATCAAAACGTGGAAAAGTCGTAAAATAAGCTAACCTCTCACATATGTTTTTTTGACCTTTGTTACAAGGGCGGCCACAAACTTTTTTTTTCACATGACCCTCCCTACAGTCGAGGGAATATCAAATCGATACAGGAAACGTACATCTTGATGAATACAACAGCGCGCAAAATTCATCAAGATATGCCAAAAGTTACCGAGATATAAGCATCTCAGTGGCCTGGATCTTTTTTTCTTCTTAGTCACAAAATTCTGAAGTTACTTTCCCCTTTTTCCACTTAGTTTCTTCGGACCTTAATGAATCCTGATAACCATTAGTATCAGCTTTTTCCACCCTCGCTTTTGTACATTTGAAATAATTTATTCTACAATTCATCAGGATCCAGGATCCGCTTTTCCCCCCTTGCTTTGTAATAAAGCCAATAGTATTTGATGTAGTTCACCATGCTAATCCAGAATATTATATCGATTTACAAAATGCATTATAATTATGAAAAACTTTAAATACTATGTCCGTGTTTTGTAGTTTTTCTAGTGTATCAAAGGAATTCAGTTTCTTAGCAACAATATAGAATATGGGCAATATCATATCTTTACTTTACTATTAATTGGACGGCTTCGAATTTACTTGTTTGCTGGTAACTGAGCAACGCTTAAGTTAGTATTAACCTAAGTAACTTGCTTCCAAATTGCTTCTAAGGTCAAGTTCAAACAAATTTCTTTTCAAAGTTATTTGATTAAAATTAACTAGGTATCTTAAAAGTTATCTGATAGCTAGTGAATAAGTAGGTCAAAGCTGTCGAGAAATAAATAACTTTCAGTAACCAAGCTATTGTTAACTTATTAACCTTCAATTTACCGAGTTACTAATAACTTTGTTGCTGTCGATCAACTTCTTGAAAAACCATTATTTATTTTGTATCGACTGATATGCAATGTACGGTGTTTTGACAAAACTATGTTCAGTGAATTTAGTACACTAATACGTTTATATGTAACAGTTTCCAAAACAGCAGCTAAAGCTGAAAAATCTTTTAGTGTTATCAATCGAATAAATATATATCTACGATCAAGTATGTCCTTATTCCTCATATTCACGTAGAAAAATTCAATAAATTAGACTTGAACAATATCTGCTCTGATTTTATTTCCAAAAGCCACGCTAGAATAGCTTTTTTGTGGTCCTGAATAGCGTTGTTTAGCTCTGCTTGTTCTATTCACTTAAGATTAGGCTAAAGCTTTTTATGTACACGCTACCCATATACTAGCAATGTTAATACTGCAGTAAAATTTTTTATTATCTTCTAATTTTTGAAAAAAACTGATGTGCAGAAATATGTTTTCAGTAGAGTGAGAATTACAAAAATAGAAGTTTGTCTGGTTTTTATATCGCCTTTCATCATGTTTTGGAAAAACATTGGAGCCTATTCTAGATTAAAGGTATTTCACCGTCTATGCCAACACTCTAAACACTTTAACATTACTCTCGTATGAATGCATTTAATGATCAAAAGCTAGTTTTCAGCATCATCATCATATCATGTGCGATTGATTTATTTATCTGATCATTTTTGGAAGTTTTTATTTGCACTACAGCACATAATAAAGTATAGTTTGAAAAATAATTCAAGAATCGATTTATTTAATATGGTTATTTGATTATGGGTAAAGATAATTTATTGATTAAATAAAAATTTTGTAAATGAACGCATATATTAATTAGATTAATATGCTACAGAAAAAAGATAGAAAATAAAAAAAAAGGACAAAATATACGAACGACAATAAAATAAAAAGAAAACATGACAATAGTAATAATGATTCAAGAAATAGTTATATTCAAAAACTGTTAAGTTGATTCATTTGATGGAATTTGTATATGAAGTACATCAACAAATAATTGTTTGAAGTTGTCAAGGCGAAATGTTAAATTTTCCAACTCAAACTTCAATTCTTGATTTTGATTTTTCAAACTTAAATATCGAGTCATCAATTCAGTTCGTTCTGTCTGTTTCTTTTTACGATATTTTTCAGCTGCTGTTTTATTTTGATCTTTTTTTCTTAATTTACGTTCCAATGCTGATAAACTTGTTTTTTTTGTTGATTTTTTTCTTGAGATTCTAGGTGATAAAATTTCTGATGACATTGATGGTGATGATGGTACAGTCATATCATCTGTTTTTTCAGATTCAACTGTACATTCTTCTCCAATCCATGGAAAAGCTGAATCATCAGATATTGATGAATTAAGAACATCCGCTTCAGGAGATGGAATTGATGACTGACTGATGTATTTATCAAATTGTAAAAAATCCATTGGTAGTTCTAATAAAAAATAAAAATTAGTCTTGAACAAAATCATAAATTTTCTTTTTGTTTTACCTGTTTTATCAAGTTCATTTAAAACAGGAAATTCAAATGTTGAAAATAAATCATATTGTTGTTGTTCATTATTATCACTATTTTCATTCATATTGTCTTTTGTTGGCAATTCATATTCATTTTTCTTTGATAGAACTGAAGAAAAACAAATATCATTATCATCAAATGAAAATAAATCATTTGATGGTAATATTGGATTTATAGGAGTGATACTATTGACATCACCATCGTTGATGGTTGGTGTCAAAAGTTCTCCAACTTGATTGTTTTGAAAATGCATTTTGTTCGTGTATATATGAGACCGATAATGCGGAAATAATAGTGGCAAAAGCCATTTTGATTTGCATGATTAAAGCTAAATAAGAAAAGAAATCATTGATTCTAGTATTTGCGATTAAAATAAGATCAACGGTTCGAACTCGATGAAAAATTATTCAAAAGAATAATGAGCCAATTCTTTGAAGCTGTTTGTTGGCCTGTACTTGATTAGGAATTTCTTTTTGAGAAGGATAAATTTACATTCCGGAAGAGGGCAAGGGTCAAGCTCGATTCAGAGTATTGTCATTTCTTTACTGCTGAATAAAAACTCCGTAATGACAATGAGCAAAGCTCTTTAGTACCATTTCATAAAATATTTGTCTCATATAGATGATTGGATATGTTCTTACTATAAGTGTGTCATGATATCTTATTTCAGATATATTCTATTAATGATAGAGTTGAGTTCAGTACTCTAAAGAAGAATTGTTTTAACTTACTTTAAAAAAGGGCACGTTAAAGTTCGTGCTCGCTAGCCGTAGCTGAGGCGCCTAAGAAGGTCGCAACTGTTTCAAAAAGTCATTATTTGTGAATGTGTCAAAAAAAACGAATGCTGATGAAATATATTTGAAACATAATTATGTTTTTTCCATGAGTAACAAGAAGCATGATGCAATGCTATTAATTGCTATATGACGCATGAAATGAGAAAGATTTGTTTTTATGTATCGAATTTGGAAAAAAGTGATTATCTGAAATTTATAATAATTCAGAAGGATATTAAAAAAATAATATTCTTTAAAAAAGGAAGTAAATCTACAATAGATGTCGCTACTTTACAAAAAAAATATTTGAATAAAATATATTGTTCTATTTTTTGAAAATATTGTCAAGGAAATTTTGTTCGGAGTTTTATATTACATTGGAAAAAGACCAAATTACAATAAAATACATCAAATTATGTCTGCGCTCAAACTAGTTTTCTAGAGAACTTTTGACAAGGTTTTATTCTTGTTAATTAAGTTTCTATTGATCGCTTAGAGAAAAGAATGATGATCGAGACAGACTATAACAATATAAAAGATAAAAGAACTTATCTATTGAATATATCGAAAACAACCATCGACGTTTCACTTGTATGAAATTATTTTTCAACTTTGATTAACAATTTTTGTTTGCTTTTGAATTTTCTAGCTTGATTATGTTCGAAAATTAATCATATTGCAAGAATTAAGAGATGAAATGTGGACAGATGATCTATTAACTACTCTAGAAAAATATCTTTCTTCAAATCAACAACGTGTTCTTATTGTTTATGTTGATCAACATACTTCATCTTTACAACTTGTTCATTCAATTCCATCTACTGCTACTTCAATTAATACTATTTATAATTTATGTTATTTTATTCGTAAAATTGATGCATCAGATTGTATTATATCAATTGATGATTTTCTTAAACAAATTCAATTTGGATGTATTAACGGAAAATCAATTCCATGTTTAACAGCACTTGTATCAATATTGTTTGGACCATTATTTATGGATATTACTACAGTACAGGAGAGTATGTAATAAATTCTCAATATACTATTTACATTTATTTCGTATTTTATAGTGATTAAAAATGATTTTGCAAATGAACTCAATCAATTTTTAGCAACATTCTATGAAATACAATATAAAAATATGTTATCGATGACATATTTATTTATTCCAAAAGATGGTGTTGATAAAACAATTGAAGAACTTGTTAAAGATAAAGCCCTCGTCACAAGATTTGAAAGTAGATATACATAAAACGATTTTTATTTATTTTGTATCACTAAATCTTTTTGATTTCAACTTATCATATAAAACTTCAATAATAATTCAAAAATGATGTTGTTCATTTTGAAAAATCAATTACTACGTTCTTGTTAAACAAATCAAGAAGAAGATTTGAGGAAGGAGCTATTATATAACTGACACCTGCCGTTTAAACTTCTGTTCGACTTACAAACAGATCTCGATAAGATCAGCAAAAGCCGAAAAGGGTTCGTCTCATTCAGTTTTTGAAATCAAGTTATGACTAATTTATTGAAATTTCGCTTATAGACATTTAGGTTGTCTTAAGATATGCTGAAAGTATCAGCCGAAAGTATGTTCTTTCGTTGAATTATTAAATCTTACTATAAATATGAGTCAAAAATCCAATAAACGGATGATAACTCAGTGCCAAAGGTCTATGAGGATGAATTCTTTTAAACTGTTGTTAGTCTTACTGACTTCCTTCTGGGCCCAATATGAGCTAAAACGGCAAATGTTAGTTGGGATACATACCTCATGAAAGAAATATTGTTGTCTAGCTATTTTCAAAAAATAAAATTTCAACTAAATTTATCTCTAGACTCGTATATTTGTGGATTGTTCTATGATGCAATAAAGAAACTTAAAAAAAAAAGATTTTAAAATTTAAAAAAAATATTTCTCTAGGTGTTATGCTCAAATGGCATCATCAATTGAAAGATGTACTCCTTATTCAAGATCGTTTAACGAATATAAATGAGCAATCCATTGGTATTCATGAAGAAATAAATTTTTGGCAAGAGTGTCTTACAGATCTTCATCATATTCGTAAACAATTACAAAGAACTGAATTAAAAAATATAATTCACGTATTAATCTTGTCAAAATCTGCTTATATTGAACAATTTTTACAAGCTGAAAATGAAGTTCAAGTAAAAGATTTTTTTTTTGAAATATTATAATATTTTAATAATCAATAAACTTAGGAATTTATTGAATATGTAGAAGATTGTTTAAAGTTTTTAAAAATCTTGGATGAACCTTCTTTTCAACTCAATGATATATCATTAGAAAAATTAAAAGCAGTGATTATCGATATATTCTATCGAATTTTAATTACTTGGCATCATTCAAAATTCTTTGCAACTTCGGAAAGGATTAAATTAGTTGTTAGCAAGGTTTGTTGTCATCTACGATTTATTCAAGGAGATTTTCGTCTCATTCATTTCAATTTTTGATTGCATTCAACAAATAAAATCAAAGACTTAACAAATAAACAACACCGGGTGATGTAAAAGAGTCCATAGATTAGTTATCACCTGTATCTGAGCATTTTCAAGCAAAACAAAACATGATTATTCTTCATTTGACTTTGTCTTTTGTTTCATAAGATTTATTTTTTTGAATAAGATCTTATATTATGAATAGAACAATGGGTGACAACTTCCTGTTCTTGTCACATAAACTGGATAATTGAAAATTTGATTTTCTCTTAGTTCTAAGTATCTGCCAGTTTTATTTCAGGACATTTTTGCAGTTAGGCTACATAATCTCGACCGAAATAAAATGTGATTTTCAGTCGTATTAGCTCATGTAACACCAGTAGTTGATCATAATCCGTTTCATTCATTAAATAAAATTTGTTAGATATTTATGAATACATATACAAATATTGACTCTTTGAGATTACACCAAATTAAAATGAATTACCGAAAAAGACTTGCAGCCATATAACAGAAGAATCCAAAAATAAACTCTGCGCTACATATGGCATCTATTGTGAAATTCTCAGCATGGTCTAACTCCAAACAAGTACTCCTTAAAGATCGATTTTTTAGAGATTTCATCATATATTGAAACAAAGAACTTGATTTGTCATAAACTTAAAATTTCCGAGAAGTTACAGAATCAGTTTTCACTTTTAAATTCATACTCGGTTATACCATTAGTTTAAATTTACAGTATGTTTAAATAGAAACTGATGCAGTAAAAGTTCCTTTTTTGTGTTTTGTATCATATCGCTAGCATTTATTTTTATATGATAATTCGTTCGAATAAAGGTGATTAGGGTTAATTTTTTCAGAGTATGTTTTGATGCTTAGAAATTAGCTCAGAATCTAGAGATATATCCATTTTTATTCTGTACAGTCACATCGCTATCAAATGAAATCACTCATATACAGTGTTTAAGAAAGTTGATTTCGCCGTAGCATTGAGATTTTCGTTTGACTGGCGACATATAAACTATACTACTTTTAACTATTGTAATTAGATTAGTAACTACTACTGTTCTTGATTAATCTATTATAGATTTGAGTGAATATTTAAAATGTCCTATAGTATTAGTTTAGTATGAACATATAAAAAAAGCAACCCATTTTTATAGTTAACGTTGTCTAATGAATTAAACCTAGACAATTGAATGTGATCTATCTTTATAGATAAATAATCAAATCATCGGTCGATGTTCTCGCTCAATTAGTATTAAACGTCTTTTTCAAGGCTATGTACTTTCAACACAAAATATTCTTCAAGAATGTTTTCAAATAATTGATCTTTATATGGACACATGTTTACATGTAATTCTTTATTCAAAGTTTATTGTTTCTTTAATTTCTTTTGTTCGATCATTTTCACGAATCATAGATCTTAACTATGCATGATAAACATTCGAATAAACCGTTAATGATAAATAATTTTCAAACAGATGTTCTTTTTTCTTCAATTCAATTATTTCGACAACGTCTAACTGAAATCGAAGAAGTATTTTAGTTTTTTTTTAACTTTAATAAAGAAACATAGAATATTTTTAGATTTGTGAATGTATGAAACTTTTTGGATGGTATCGAGATAATAAAAAAGAAAGTTTACCTCTGTTTGGTGGTATCCAAGGTGATGAATATCAACATACACTCGAAAAAAGTCAACAAGCATTCGATCGAGCATTATTTCTATTAAAACGTTATTCAAAACATATGCTTGATATCTCCACTCATTCTCATTCCATATGGTCTCAAGAATTGAAACGGTCAGTTTATATAAGAAAATTCAATTTAAATACAACGAATTCAGTATAGAAGAGACGAAGAATCTAGTCATGTCAGAAATACAACTAAAATTTAAAGAATCATAACAATCGATAATCGTAAAATGAAAATTAATAAAAGGCCTATTTCATGGCTATACTCATTATTGAAATGTTCAAAATTAACCTATTGATAAGTAGAGTGAGGACGAAAGTATTTGTACTTGTACTTATGTTTAAAAATGCACTATAATATCTTTTTGTGTATTTGAAGTATCTTTCTGTTGTATTGAATTTTCGGCAATGACTAGGAGTGTTTCGAGTTCACCAATATCGAAAAGAAAGCCAATCATTTAGGAGGCTAGTCATGAGATTTTTCCGTAAGTTGTGAATCGATTATTTTAGCTTTCAGTTCCTAACAATATTCTATTCGTAAAGCCATGTGTAAGTCTCTTGCCCAAATTTATGATTGTGTCTAATATACATTTCATTTTTAAGTTATTTCAGTTCCTTAGTTTTTAATCTTATTCAAAAACAAGACTGTGTTAGCTGCTAACTGCTTGAAAGCATACGTTCAACATCATAATACCTAACGTTTGTAACCAGATTTATTTTATTTCAACCTGCAATAAAATTAACAAGTTCTTTTTTTGTACATCAGTTAAGGGACAAGTTAAAATTCAAGTATCATACTTCTACTTGTGTTACCTCTATTGATAGCATTGGTTCTTTCTTGTCAGTACATATTTTCTTTCTACATTTTGAATTGACATGTAATAACTATGTGCTGTGGTTGGAGAATAAGTGAAGATAAAAACAAGAAGTAAAAAGAAAACCTAGCTGCAGATAACAATCGCCACAGATGACTGAGCTGATGGTTTTTCAATATGAAAACAAACGAATTTCATCATTGCGTGTTTTATGAAAATATTTTAAATATTTATTTTAGGTTTTTCGAATCTGTTCATGAAATTGAATTAATTATTGTTAAATTAATCAATGAAGCAATGATAAAAGCAGTAACAATAGAACAAATAATTGATATTCTAGAAATATTTGTTAATTTTCAATCACGAACTGTATAATTTTTGCTATAATCATACATTGAATTTTTCTTGTTTTGTTAGACTATCAATCATATTCTTATTGATAAAACTCGTGATGTTTATCGTCTATTTCTTACTCAAATCGAAGATATTCGTGCTCAAATAGCTTCTCATCAAATATTAGACGATATAAAAATTGCTAGAAATTTTTTTGATCTATTTCTTCCACGTTATCCAGCTAAAGCTATGTGGATTCATAATTTAATTCAACGTATAACAAAAAATTATTATCTTCTTAATGAATCATCAAATTTACCATATGTTATACAAAAAAATGAAATCAAATTAGCTTATGAAAAATTATTAATATTTGCTGACAATACAGAAAAACGTATCTATCAAGAATGGTGGACAATATCCAGTGATTTACAACCAAAAAAATTATTATTAAAACCATTTTTAAAAGAAAATAATGAAAAAATATATTTAATTGATGTTTATTTTGATCCACAAATAATTATTGCATTAAATGAAAGTCTATGGTGGATTAGATTAAGTTATGAAATACCTTATTCACTAACTGATGTTTATAATACAAGAAAGTCATTTCGACAAATGAGAGAAGAAACAAATGGATTTATTCGAAAATTTGATAAGTAAAAATGAAAAAATATAAAAACAAAATAGAAGATTTTTAATCTATCCGTTTAGAGCCATTGATTCTCTTAATGATCAAGAATTATGTTTATTTGAAGAACGTATTCGAATGATTTTAAAAAAATTACAACCTGGATTTGTTGGTAAAGTAAATTATGTCGAAGAAAATACATTTCATGATTTTGCTCTTGAAGCAAATCGTATTATTGATCAGGTTAATTAAATTTCAAATAATTATTTAAATATATAAATTTCATTTTATTTATTAGCTAATTGACATGGTTACATCATTCAAAGACAATTATGTTAAATGTTGTGCTAAATGTGTTACGATTAGTCAACAATTATTTATTAAAATTGATTTTGGTATTATATTTAATTTTACAACATTTGCTGAATTACTTGTAAGTTTTAATATTGAATTACGATTGATTTCTTTTGTTTTTATTAAATCTAGAAATCGGTTACTCATGCAAGTCAACATCTTATTTATGAAATGTATGAAGAAATGGCAGTTGGGATTCGTGTGCAACAGATGATATTCAAAGATGATCCAGATAAAGTAATGTATCTTTTAGTACCTACTTTTATGGCAACAGACAAAGCTTTAATGCTGATGATCTTTGTAGCTAAGATACCCGCTTCGATTAATCATTGAATAACCTAGGATGCATAAGTATCCGCACAAATGTTGAGACCTGTTGTGTTCAAACGAAAAAGACTAGAAGCCTGACCTTTTAGTCACCGATATGGCAACATATTTATTTCAAGATTCATGTTTAAAGTAAAATTTAGGAAGCAATATCCATTTCAAAATATAATGTATTCCAAAATTTTTTAAATAATTTTTGATAGGCGCATTGTAGAGATCGGTGTTTTTCCTCTATTAAGAGGAAAGACTCAGAACCATTGAAATAAATCAAAATTTCAATATGCACCAATTAATGAATCAACTGAATTCTTGGTTCAAATTTTCGAAAACGTTATTCTAAAACTATTTTCTTTCCAATCTAGTGTCTTAATAGATCTAGTCGATAGAAAAAATTCTTCTCCTTTCATCTACACATGGCCAACATTTCTACCCTGTTCTATTCGAGAGTTATAAAACTATTCCTGAGGTGTCTGGCTTCAGCCAGCTGACCTGTAACCACTCGAAAAAACAGCTAGCCAACGATAATTCACCATGATGAATTAGCCCTATCTAGATGCTTTTTCGGGTAATCACAGATCAATTGGCTGAAGACAGGGATTTCAGGAAAAATCTTATAACTCTCGAACAGAACAAGCTAGGAATGTTTGCCTTGCGTAGATCGAAACAGACATTTTTTTTTTCTATTGGTCAGTCTGTTGAAAGGCTAAACCAAAAGAGACATAGCTTCAGAATATTGTTTTCGAAATTTTTCTTAAACGGAGAAAATCACCCATCTTGATCGTATTTCTATGAAAATTCATTCAAAAGATGGCAACTCGCTCTTTTATTTGAATGAAACGATAGAAAAATATTTAATTTTTTCCCCTTCTTCTTTTTGCATTTTTTATGATATACAGGTTCTTCAATGTTGGGATCATTGGTTAAGTTCAATTGATTGTATGTTTGAAAAAGCTCTTCTTATTAATATAACAAATTCTCTTGAACAATTATCCTATATAATCAATGGTGACATTCAAACAAAACCAACACCATTTCTTAATATTGAACTTTGTTTAAACACAGTCGAAACAACATCTGGAAATATTAAATATGTGGTAAGTTCTTCATCGTATTAAACTATCGATAATTAAAACCATTTAGTTGGATTTTCGACCATCACTTGAACAATTATCTGAAACTTTAAATTCAGTAAGCAAAATTCAATTAATTGAATCAATTAAAAATTTCGTACGTCTATGTGATCTTTTTTCTTATCATCCATTTCAAAGAGAAGTAATTCAATTATAAATCTAGTTCTATTAATTAATGATATATCTTTGATATTCTAGCCTTATTATATTGTGATTGAGAATTATTCATTAAAACAAAAATTAGAAAATAAAATTGCTTTAGGTATAACTAATTGTATATCAGAAATTGAAAAATATATTGAAAATAATTGGTTTCATTTTCGTCAATTATGGGAAGTTGATAAAGAAAGTTTTATAGCTGTGTATGAATCTGAAAACACTGATTTACAAGGTTTAGAAGCTGATATAGCTCGGTAAATCATTTTTTTGTCAAGTTTACGAACATAAAAGCGATCTTATATTTTCTTTGAAATATTAGTTATACAGAATTAGCTAATAATATAAATAATCAAGAATCAATTGTTAATATACATATGATACAAATCGATTGTATATCATTTAAAGTATCATTAGTACAAATTTGTCATGAATGGCAACAAAGTTTAATACATATTGTATTAGTTCGGTTAGAAAAAGATCTTCAAATGATATCAACATTAATTAAAAATAATACAGAAAAGTAAGTTGAATCAATCATAACTATGTTTGTCATAATATTGCATTTTTACCGATTATGAAATATCGGATTTGTCAAATATCATTGGTGGTTAGAAGATTGAGCCGGTTAGATTAGTTTTGATGAACTCGGTCAGGTCCAAGACCGATTCAGTGGATCATCCAGCGACTATATAACTTAGGTCAAAAAATTCATTTGAAATTAGAAGTATATACATATATATATTCTTGACGTTTGATTAGAGTGAATATTCTTCCAAAAATTTATGATGAAATTCCAATCTATCAAGAATTTATCGATGAACTTAAATCCGATGTATTAAGAATTGAAGCAAAATTTCCTTTAATTAATGAAGAAGTTGCTTTATTACTTCGATATGAAATTGAAATTGATTCTAAAGTTAGTTGTTTTCTTGGTTTTTTTATTGACCGAATTCAAACTTTTATGTTTGTTTTTGAAAGCTTTTAGAACAATATCGTTTATTACCGCGTGTTTGGAATAATTATAAAACATTTCTTGATGAATCAATAGCTTCATTTAAACGTGTTAAAGTAATTTAAACTTACATATTATTGTATTGTTGTTGTTTTGTTTTGACTTTCAGGAAGCTTTTAAAATTCAATTACAAAAAGAACAAGAGAAAAATCTTAATGAAATATTTGAATTACAAAAATATTTTAAAATTACTGGTCCACATCAAGCTGATATATCTGTGTCAACTGCTTTGAATAAATGTGAACAAATCGAAGAACAGATTGTACAGATGGAAAATGATGAAAAACGTTTAAAAATTGCTTATCGTATATTTAATTTAGATATGACTGTTTCGAAAAATTTACAAAATCTAAAGAAGGTTCTTATTTTTATTTTTTTTTTTTATTAATATAAAAAAGATAATAATCTGTATACATTGGAAAAACGATTTAGGATATTGAAATACTTAAATCAATTTGGTTGTTAGCTAAAGAATACGAAGACATGCTAAATAAATGGAAAACAACGGAATTTTATCAATTAAATATTCATGAATTAAACGATTTTGCTCAAAATCAATATAAAAAATTGCTGAAAATGTCAAGAGAATATAAAGTAACGTTGAGTGAATTGCAGATTTTTGATACGATTGGAATTTCAACTATATTATAACAATTTGTTATATGTTAGTAGTCTCTGAGCGTTTCACATACACAGAGAATTTCAGCTCTCTAACTTATATCACCATTGACTTATGATGTTCATGGTGTGAAAAAATCATATTTTATATGAGCTTAATATGTTAATACATCTTTCCCATGCCTATTCGTTCGAAATACTATATGACAGATACTTCTTTGTTTTCGAAGAGAACCATATTATTTGTCAGTTTTATTCGTCTAGTGTCAAGTTGAGGGAAAATGAAGTTGTTGGAAAGAAGATGGTTTCATTGGCAAATGAAACTAATGAAAAAGTTATTTCTGATTGACTCTTCCATTTGGTGAAAAAGACGATCTTTTTTTTAAATGCCGTCGCATATAGCTTTAGAACAGCTGATTCGTTTTCGCTAATTTTTTTTTATCTAAATTTAGATCTTAGAGTTGCATTATTAGTAAAAAAATTAGTCATCTAGTACTTATGCTTCTCGAGAAATTCACATTATACAACAGAATGTAGGACGACATTTTTTATCTAGTATTCCAAATAATGAGTTGTTTTTAAATTTGGACTCTTCGTATGCAGTGCAGTTCAGAAAGATATGAAAAATCTTGAAAGGACAAGTCATATTAGGTCTTCTATTCGGAGTTGTAAGCATTTTACAGAAATTAGTATTGCTGACACGATAAATAACAACAAAGCGAATAATGACATTTCAACCTAAGATGTTGAACATAGACAGATCTATTTGTGAGTAATGTATCTTGAAAATTTCAGCTGAAAAGAATGGTTCCTTTGCGAGACATGAAAATCCCAAAGAAACAAGTGAAATTTTTAGTACATTCAACTGACAAAGAGATCTATGTGTAGACAAAAGTCTTAGGTCGAAATACTATTATTCGACTTATTACTATATACATCATGTCAGAGGCTAAAAGTTCCTCAAAATACCGATAACTGTGGATAGAAGGTCTCAGAGAATTAATCTTTTTGAGGTGTTTCATACATCACTGAACTCTATTTTATACACTAAGTCCAAATTCAAAAGTGATTGATCAGTTAAAAACGTTTCCTCGCAAGACTAAGTCAAAATGGATAGTCTTTTACATCATTGAATCAGTTTCATTGTGGATAGTTAGCCTACTTTTATTCCAAGCATAGGTTCTGAATTCAAAAGTATTTTTGTCCAATAGACTTAGCATGACTGGCTATAGCCTATAGAAAGATATTTTTTGTGTGATATTTTAACTAATAGTGAACTGAGATGAATTACGTTTTATCTCACTGTTGACGAAAATGTAGGAAACATTTAGTGTACAACATAGACATAGAATATAGTAAAATCTATTACTCAGACATTATTTAGATCTACTTTCAACTTTTATTGCATCAATCGTATCGAAAAGTTGCAATTTAATCTCATGAATGTTATTTAAAAAATGAGAAAGAATTTATTTAGGAAAAAGATTGGAATATTCTTGATTCACTTCGTGATCGCATTGATACATTTCGTCGTATATTACCTTTAATTGAATCATTACATAATCCACATATGCGTTCTCGACATTGGGAACAAATAAAATATGAAACAGAAAAAAATTTTGAATACAAATCAAATAAATTTACACTTGAACAAATTCTTGATTTACATTTGTAATTATTGATTAAAAGACACTATTAGATATATAGTGTTATCTTTTGTTTATTTAGTGAAGAGAATATTCAATTGATTACTGAAATATCAGAAAATGCATCAAAAGAATATTCAATTGAACGACTATTAGAAAGAATTGTTCAAATATGGAATGATATGAGATTTGACACGACAATGCATAAATCGAATGTTTTTAAAATAAAGTATGATGATTTAATTTTAAATTCAAATAAAATCATAAATAAATCCAATAAATTTATCTTTTGAAAAAGTTGATAGAGATAGTTATGTGGGATCATATAATAATACTTTGGTTATGTTTACCGAGAGAACCTCTCAAAGTGATAAAATTTTGTTAAATTCTGACGTCTGCTGTTAGGATGAGTCCACTCAGAGTAAACAAAATCTATGATGGTCTATTTTCTAATTATTTTCTTCTCAAGTTATGACTATTTTGTTCACGTTCTGGCTTAGTACACAGGGCATATCCTGAAAAATGCAATACTTTCATTTCATCCTGAATCTTTTTCAAGTAAGAGGTCTTATGATTTCTATTATATACCGAAAGTTTCACCTAGAACGAATATTTGGTTCCCAGGATAACAGATTTAAAAGGAAATTCCATGTTATCAAATCTGTTGTAAAATATGCGCTTTGGTTGAGGGTCTAACATGGTAAAAATGACACATTCGTTCGAGATAAAACTTTCGATGCATGATAGGAATCATGAGATCTCTTCAGAGTCAACAGTTCATAATTTCAATAGCTTTTTATTACCTCAAGAGGTTCTCTCCTAAGATGATTTCTATCAGCTGATCAGAATGAGAGTTGATGTCAATGATTTTGTTCATTTTCTTAGTAATATTATATATTTAATGAGAAACTACAGTTTTCCAATAGCATTCGTATAACGACCACATGTTATCGAAATTGATTGTCTGAAAATCTTGTATTAATGACTTTCTCTTTGTTCTGTTACGAACTGTGACAAATACTTGAGTATTGCCTCTTCTTTCTCATTGTTCATAACAAGCATACTCACAAGATCGCAGTTTATTACAGACTCAGTATGAAACATCGCTGAATTTAATGTAACTATCCTTTATTCTTCTTTTCATACGGACTGTAATATATAAAGATAACCATCTTTCATAACCGACATGCATTAATAGTGGATACGAGTTCTCAAACCGAAACTTATATTGATAAATTACTTCTTTTATACTGTTAACAACTTCATGATACTTCATATTTTAATTTCGAAAGAATGGTTCTAACAGTTCTTCTTGCTTTTTGTCCTATGCATAGAGCTCCTGATGAAGTAATTCAATATGTCGAAGAACATACAGCTCAAATTTCAACAATAAAAGGCACACGTCATATAAAACCATTTCAAAATGAAGTTGATTATTGGGAAAAATCAATAGCACAAATATCAGAATTATGTGATGGTTTATTTAATGTTCAACGCCAATGGTTATATATGGAAGGTATATTTACTTCTGATGATGTTCAAAGACAATTATCACGTGAAACAACTGAATTTAAATATATTAATATGATTTGGCAAGATGAAATTATAGCTAAAATTCGTGAAAATTCAAATGCATTATATGTTGCAACAAAACTAAGTTTGTAACAAAACAAAAAAAAAACCTATATAAATTTTTTTCTCACTTAGATTTATTTGATAAAATACAAAGTTTATTAAAATATTTAGAAAATATTCAAAAAAAAATGGAAGATTATCTGGAAACAAAACGTGCAATATTTCCACGTTTTTATTTTATATCAAATGAAGAATTAGTTGAAATTCTTAGTCTTTCACGTCAACCCGATCTTATTCAAATACATTTAAAAAAACTTTTCGATAATATTAAATATCTACGTTTAGTAATTAAAAAAACAATTCTAGCTAATGGAATTCAATCAAATGAAGATGAACAAATTAATTTAATATCAACATTATCTTTAGAAGGTAATGTTGAAAATTGGCTTAAAGATTTAGAAATAAAAATGCAAATTACTGTACGTGAATATTTAAAAAATTCTTTATCAGCACTTAAATTACAATTAAAAAAACGTGATAAATGGATTAAAGATTGGCCTAGTCAATGTTGTGTAACTGCCAGTGAAATTGAATGGACATCAGCAACAACAAAAGCTTTATTAACATGTCAAGCTGATGGAAGTTTGAAACCATTAAAAAAATTATTTCGTACTCAAGTAAGCATTGTTAAGTTTTATATATAAATCTATTGACTTTTTGATGAAACAAATAAAACTACATTGAAATTCTCGCAATGATTGTAAGACTCATCCAAACATCAACATTGAATATGAAGATAGTATTATAAAAATTATTTTCTCACCGACAGTTTGGCTTGTTATGCTGGCTAAAAATAATCATTCCCATCACTTATTCTTTTATTTCATAAATTAAACCAAAATTGATTCATGTGAAAAAGAATGAGATAAGAACATTTTATTAAACAAAAGGAGAATTTTTTAATCTAATCTGAAGAATTTCGATAGACTAGGTAACTTATGTAGTGATATGCTTAAACCAATCGAAAATGTCGATAATTTATTGGTAAATTATTATTATTCAAATTTTATGTCGTTATTCGTTTATTCTGCTTAGTATATTTACCCGCTCTTCAGTAGAGAATGTTTTGAGTCAACGGAAAGATTAAAGAGGAAATATATTGAACTATCGAGCGTTGTTTGAATTCATATCATGACAACGAATATATCGCTTTGAGACTAAGAAAATAATAAAACGATTCGAGCTCACGACCTAATGACGAAGAGTTATGGGTATTTTAATTAAATTTTTATTGACAATAAGGTATTTGCGAAAAATCCACAATAAATTGTTTCAATCTGAACCTTGATCTATTGGTAGATTTAATATTTATTAGAAAGGACTATCTAATAATTACTAATTTTGCTTATAGATAATGTTTCAGGTTGACATTCTTTGTTTTAGTTTTTTTTGTTTGAGAATATCTTGGTCTCCATAAAAACTTCATGAAATCAGCCATAACTCTTCATCAGTAGGTCATGAATTCGAATACTTTTAAACTTTTCTTAGTCTCAGCGAAATCTACACGTAGCCATAGTATGCAGTTGAGCAATGTTTGACAGTTGGATACGTTTCCTAAGTAAATGAAACTGTCCAAAAAATATTATAATGACAATTTGCGACAACGCTAGGAAATTTTTCAATGTATGCAAGATTCGATCCATGGCTGTCTATCGGGATTTGTGATCTGTAGAACAGCTTTTTTCTCATATTCAGTAGTCTAGAAGTAGAAGCAATGTTGAATATGATAATTTCGAAACATTCAAAAACTTGTCAATTTATCAATCACTTATTTTCATTGATTATAGATCAAAATTCTTGATCGATACTCGAATATGAGTCGTTTGTCACTTGATAAAATACTTCGTCTTCGTGTTATTGGTGTTATTACTAAAGAAGTACATGGACGTGATATTATCGAACGATTAATTAAAACTCAAACAATGGATATACAATCATTTGAATGGCAAATGCAATTAAGATTTTATTGGGAACGACATGAACATAATGAAGATTGTATTATTCGACAAACAATAACAAGATTTACTTATAACTATGTATTTATTCCATATTATTTTTCAAGGATTTGTCAAAAAAAAACAATGAAATTTTGTAAAATAGGAATATTTAGGTTGTACCAGTCGTTTAGTTATTTCACCATTGACTGATCGATGTTATATTACTCTTACAACTGCTCTACATTTATTTCGAGGTGGAAGTTCCAACGGACCAGCCGGTTTGTTACTATACGGTTTCTTTTAATCTCTACATATACATGTATATGTTTATTTATTGTAAGGTACTGGCAAAACTGAGACAATAAAAGATTTAGGAAAAAATTTTGCTATTTATGTTGTTGTTCAAAATTGTTCGGAATCACTAGATTATAAATCCATGGGAAAAATGTTTTCAGGTTTTGCTCAGGTTTGTCTTTAGTTTACTCTTACGAGGAAACTACCTGAATGGATAACCATCGTTCAAGCTCATCTTAGATTCACAAAAACGTGTTGATAAGACTAGAAAAGTCTTACAAGAGTTCGTAATAATGGAGTTTTGCCTATTGATAGGTCTCGTGACTTTGGCAATATCCTGAAAGTTTCAGTTGGAAAGAATGTTCCTTTGTCGAGATATAGAATTTTCAAGTAAATTTGATTTTTATGACAAACAACCATAATTTTAGAAATTCAAGACCTAAACAAAGGAACATTGTTTTCGACTGACATTTTCAAGATATACTCGAAGTAAATAAGACCTATCTATGAGCAAAATTTCAGATTGAAAATTCAGTAAAATAGTCATAACTTGGCTGAAAAGATCTATGGGTACGAATCATTTTAGCATTTTTTCAGACTTACTGAGACTTCCTTGTGATCTCAATATGAGCTTAGACTTCGGGTATCATCATTTCGGTTAGTCCACTCATTAATACAAATAGATTCGGCATAGTTTTCTTTTTTTGTAGAGTGGTACATGGGGATGTTTTGATGAGTAAGTTATGTAATTTTAATCAAATATCAATAGGTTTTCTATTTCTCGCGTGCGTTAGATTTAATCGTATTAATGTCGAGGTATTATCAGTTGTTGCTCAACAAATTCATTCAATCTTAACAGCTTTATCATTGAAACAAAAACGATTTGTATTCGAAGGCAAAGAAATTTCACTTTTACCTCAAGTTGGCATTTTCATAACAATGAATCCAGGTTTTTCTATAATGTTTTTAATTTCATTAAAAAATAAATAATCATTTTTAAGGGTATGCTGGTCGAACTGAATTACCAGATAATTTGAAATCAATGTTTCGACCAGTATCAATGATTGTACCAGATTCAATTTATATTGCAGAAAATTTTCTCTTTAGTGAAGGATTTCAAAATACAAGAGTAAGAAAAAACGAACAAACAAAAGAAATTCATATGAAATAGATTCATTGTTTAGAATTTAGCTCGTAAAGTTTATACACTTTATCAATTATCTACCCAACAACTTTCTAAACAAGATCATTACGATTTTGGTTTAAGATCATTAACAGTAAAAGAATAATGTTATTATTTTTTAATGATTAAATATAAAAACGTTTATGTTCTTCTCAAAGGCTGTTTTACGATATGCTGGTGAAAAGAAACGAATAAATCTTAAAATGACTGATAATGAAGTAAAGAGTAATATTTAATTAAGTTTTTTTTTCAGTATATAGATTTTCATAGGTTCTTCTTTTATCAATGCTTGATATGAATGCACCTAAAATGACTGCACAAGATTTACCATTATTTAAAAATATTCTTGAAGATTTATTTCCTGGTATTGATATACCAAAAATTGATTATTCAAAAGTTCGATTTACTTTATTATCTATAATTTAAAATTTTCTTTTCCCCATTTGAATAGTTAATTGAAGCTATTGAATATGAAATGAATGTACATCATTTACAAATAACACCAACCTCTATTGAAAAAGTTATTCAATTATATGAAACCCATCATTCTCGTCATTCAGTTATGCTTGTCGGTAAAACTTTATCAGGAAAAACTACAACCTGGAAATTATTTAAATATGCTTTAATTACATTAAATAAACAAGGTTTTAGTGAATATAATAAAGTCATGGTAAGATCTCGACTCTGCAACACAGATCGTGACAAACTTACGGCAGAAGTCTGTCACTCTTAAATCGATTTTACGTTTTGACTAGATGCATCGTGTAGATCCTAATGGGTGGCGATGTTTTTCAATACAGTGCTGTGATTCTCCTCAGAAACACTAGGAAAAACTAATTTTCGAATTTCGACTTAGAACTTTTGCATATAATAGAGCCTTGAAGAGAATAGTTAATCGTCCAAGTATCAAATCATTTGATGTATTCGTATTCTGTAATAAGAATAATAAGAAAATCGAATCTGCAGGTATATATAAATGGTGTAAAAGACACAGTTTTACCATGGCTGCATTCTTTAGATAGGAACAATCAAAATATTGGAAACTTTCACAATGAACTGTTCGGTCACGGCATTGTTTTGAAAAATATTGTAAAAATGCCATACTCCAGCAGTAATAAGATAGCGGCTCGAATATTTTCAGTGTATTCATAATCCATTCGAATCTATGTGATGTACATAGTTCCAACATAAAACCAATTGGGGAACTTCCCCCTGTAGCCATGGAGCTAAAGCTTTCAGTAGAATCATTATGAAAGCAGATAGAATTTTAAATACTTGTTTTTGACTCATCGCTTTTTCAAGCTCAATGTAAAATATCAAGAACATATCAGTATGTCAAAAGCTTCCGGCTATAGAATTTCTTGATCTACAGTATTATATGTAGATCAATCATGTTTCACATTGTAATCCCACGGGGATAACGCTATAAGTTCTTTTTGTTTTGAATTTAGGAATATCTAATCAATCCAAAAGCCGTCAGTTTAGGAGAACTCTATGGTCAATTTAATTTAGCAACAAATGAATGGAATGATGGAATTCTTAGTATGATTATGAGACAAGTTTGTGCAGGTTGGGTTATACTAATAGATGTAACTGTTTCACCTGGTCAATCTCTTTTTTAAACACAACTACTGAGTTATAGTTATCAACCATGATGGTTCTGAATATGAACATGAGAAATCGTTTAAGATATTTTTATGCTGGCATTCAGACACACGAATTTTGCGTCAATACTTTTTCGATCTTTTCTGATTTAAAAAAAAAGATTGTTAGTCTGAAAAATATGTTTTTCTGGAAAACTAACATATAAAGGTCTAAAAGATTTCTCATGTTCATATTTGGAATCAACATAGTCGATAACCTATTTTATAGTAAGCGATTGACTAGTAGTGAAATCTTTCCTTTGGTAGTGGATGCTTTCATGAATTATTTTAGATGAAAAACCTGATGAAAAACTCATTCTTTTCGATTCTCCTGTCGATACATCATGGATTGAATCGATGAATTCCTTAATGGATGATAATAAATTATTGACATTAGCCAATGGAGAACGTATATCAATGTCATCTCAAGTAACATTATTATTTGAAACAGAAGATCTATCAACAGCTTCACCGGCAACTGTCTCTCGAGCAGGCATTGTCTATTGTGATTATGAAAAATTAAGATGGAAACCTTATTTAGACTCATGGTTAAAACAAAAGACATCTCAGGTGAATTTGAACGTTTGAAACTCTAATTCTTATGTTTGATAAGAGAAAAACAAGTTGAAACAGATCTTTACGAAAAACTATTTGATATAGGATCTTCAAACAGAAATTTTCAATTGTGTGACAAAATATTTAGAACCTGTAATGAAATATAAACATATGCATTGTAAAGAATTGGTTCCAATTCATGAACTTAATGGAATTGTTTCATTGACCAAGTTATTTGATACATTTTGGTATTTAAATGAAATACAAACACAATTAAATGAAAATGAAACAATATCAGGACGTTTAATTGAAATGTGGTTTGTATTTTGTTTAATATGGTCTATTGCTGCTAGTGTTAACGATGAAGGAAGAAAAAAAATTGATATTTTCTTTCGTGAAACTGAAGGTAATTTTTTTTTTCTCATGAAAAAGAAAACCAAGGAATGATAAATAATTTAGGTACATTTCCAAATAAGGATACAGTATTTGAATTTTATGTTGATACAAATAATCAAACATGGATACATTGGGAAGAACAACTTAAAGAAGGATGGATTTATAATTCCGAGTAATTTTTTAACTTTTCTCTCTGTCCAATCGTGATGGAATCATTTTATTTTCCAATATCTCAACAGAATGAAGTCGAATAAAACTCAAATTTTTCAGAATATACCTAAGTCGAATAGTTCTATATATTTTGAACGTTTCCCTAGATTCAAAACGTCTTTTACAAGATTTTAATTGAAATATAAACCGTGACGAAACCATCAAAAAGGAACATCGGGTTTGAAGTCTATATAATGAACGGAAAAAAGTTAGGTGAATTGAAAGTACGCAGGAATACTTTTTATGAGATGTCGTAGTTTAGATAACGCGCTATATGTAGAGAAAAAGAAAATTTAGGAAAGGAAAAGACTTCGTGACGAAATCAGGTTTTTCTCAACTTCAAACAATGAACTATACTTCCTCACGACGGAACCATCTCAAGTAACAACCACTGTTTGAGCTAATATTGGACTCATGGGCAATTGTCGTCTAGTTATGATTGGTTTACTAGAGTTTCGATTCATTTGTAGGTAGCCCCTAAAGACACAAACAGCAGAATTTTGAACTGAGTTCACTTGAAAATTCAGTAATTCGCCGAAGAAATACTCTTTTCGGCTGGAACTCTCATGATATTGCACAATTTATTAGACCTATCTATAGGGAATTATTTTGGATCGGAAGTTCGTTATTCGATCTTTCGGAAAGTACCCAAAAAATGGATAAAAACTCCTCTAAAATGGTCGTAACTCGGCACCAAAAGTAAATGGGGACGAATTCTTTTAGGCTTTTGCCATTCTTACTGAGGCTTTCCTGTAAGTCCTGTATCAGTTCAAACAGCGGGTGTCATCTGAGGTAGTTTCCTTGTTTATTATAAAAAACAAGCATGCAAAATTATTTTGCATCATTCTTCCGATAAATTTACAATTCTAGTAAAAAATCATGAGGTTCAAAATCACATATCACTACTGAATTGCTGTCTTTAATCTTAGTAATAAACAATAACTCGAAAGGATCATATACCTACTTTACAATTAGATATTTAAGTGCTCCCTCGATGACCATTTCGTCATGCTTTTTATAATGAAACTGAGATTTTAATTAAAAAATCCAATCAGTTCTTCGGATAGAGCGTAAACAGATAATCACTTACGTAAATAGACTACATTTAAGCTGTCAATAAGCTTCTTAAAGGCAAAAAAATCTAGGTGTCTGGTCATGTTTAAAGAATCTATACCACGTCGTTTTAGAACAGCTGATCAACTTTGACAAGAAACTATAATTGTTTATATGAAAAATAAAAGCGTAAAACGAATATGTATTTTGACTGATTCTGAGTAATATGTGTTTAACAACATTTTTCGTTAAGTTATATGAAGTTACTTAAAATCTATGATTTTGCATACTATTGATACTATCGTTCATGCTAGTCATATTCATTTTCCTTAATTCTATAGTTCAATGTCCCCGATATAAAGGAACCGTTATGTGAATGAGTCTTTTTATTTTCTAATATATTTTCTTTATATTTTAATACAGAATCCCATTTTATAAAATGATTGTACCAACTGTTGATACAATACGTTATGAATATTTAATTCATAATTTATTACTTAATAAAAATCAAGTTTTACTTGTTGGTGCTATTGGTACAGGTAAAACAACAATAGCTGAAAACGTTCTGAAAAAACTTGATTCGACTTTATTTAATACACTTATTGTTCATATGTCTGCTCAAGTAAATCTACGAAATCATGTATTTCTCTGATGTCGAAAAGATTAATTTGTTTTTTCTCTTCTTTGAAATTGAATAGACAACATCAAAAATGTTACAAGATATATTTGAAACAAATATAGAAAAACGAACTAAAACAATATATGTTCCTATAAATGGAAAAAAGATGATTACATTGATTGATGATATGAATATGCCAAATAAAGTAAAATTAATTGAAGATAATGATAAAAACGAAATAGTTTTATTTAGGATACATATGGTTCTCAGCCATCGCTTGAATTAATGTAAACAATATCGAAATTTTTTTTCTTTATATTTTGAAAAATAATTTTCTTTTAACAATTAGTCGAATGTGGATCGATTATGAATTTTGGTATGATCGAAAAACACAAGGCATGAAATTTGTCAAAGTTAGTTACAAAAACATAAATTTCGATTGTACTATTCTGTTCATGAAAGGATATGTGTCTACTCACAGCAATGGGTCCACCGGGTGGTGGTCGTCACCAGATATCACAACGATTACAAAGTCGATTCAATCTCATCAATATGACATTTCCATTCGTATGAATAAACGATAAAAAAAAAATAATTTAAATCATTCTTTTTATTTCCAAATATAATCAATTAGGAACATGAAATCTGTCGAATATTTGGTACAATGCTTAGTCAAAAACTACAATCTTTTGATGATGACATAAAATATCTTGATCAAACAATAACAAAAGCAACTATTGATCTTTATCAAACAATTGAAAAGAAATATTTACCAACACCAACAAAAATTCATTATGTAAAAATAAATAAACCGCTTTGTAAAACGCAATCTAAAGGCAATTTTGAAGTATAAGGATACAATTTAGGCACACACCCTAGCAGCGGATGTACGATTTTGGAAAAAGAGAGTAAACATCGTCACTAATGTAGTAGCTACGACTGCTACACCCCAGACAGTTGCTTTCGCAATACTTGCTCTCCAACAGTACTAGCTTTCCATGAATAACCAATAGAATTGCTTTTGAGAGTATAGATGTGGATGCGGATGTGAATCATCTCTGAGCAATATCAAAAAACAACTCGAAAGTGGGACAACAATCGCAACTAAAGCATCTCTACAAATCTACCACTACCACCTCTTTCTCCAATAGACTGTAGCACACGTAATCATGAAAACGTCATAGACAGTGACAGACATCGACATATAGCCAAAGATCGTATATCAATAACGTCTCGTTATAATAAACAAACTGCTTCATTATTGTATCTTTGAAGGATAAAGTAAAAGAATAATGAAGAAATGTGTCCAAAAATAGGTGGAACAGAAGAGTCTTCCTATGACTAACAACAACAACTACATCGTGTTTTTCATTTCAATGTTGTTGATATTACGCTAGCAACTTGATTTGGCTTGATTATCGATTTTAGAAAATTTTTGTTTTTAGACATTTAATATGCGTGATATATCACGTATGTTTGAAGGTCTTTTATTATGTCATAAAACAATAATAACAAATAAAGTTGAATTTCTACGTTTATGGATTCATGAAGCACATCGAGTTTATTCTGATCGATTTATGACAAATAATGATCATGAATTATTTATTAAAATTTTAAGTGAAAAATTAGCTTTCTATTTTGATCAAGTTTATCATAATGTATGTCATAATCGAGAAGCTCCAATCTATTCTGATATAATCAGAAAAGATGGTGTTTATGAGGTTGTACAAGAATTTTTTAATTGATGTTTTTTGACGCTTTTTTGTTTTCTTTTAGGAAATTCGCGGCTATGATAAATTAAAATTATTTCTTGAACAAACTCTTCAACGATACAATAACACTCCATTGATGTTCTCTATGGATTTAGTTATGTTTCGTGATGCTATACTTAATATATGTCGTATTATACGTGTATTACGACGACCACGTGGCAATTTACTATTATTAGGTATTGGAGGTAGTGGTCGTCAATCATTAGTACGTTTAGCAGCATTTATTTGTGATATTGTTATATTTCAAATTGAAATCGGTCGACGTTATGGTTATGGAGAATTTAAGGAAGGTATTAAAATTTTCTTTCTTCTCTTTTGTCTAGTCAAAGAACAAAAAATTGATGTTAATTAACATAAGCAATAGAAACTCTATATTTTGAACTGCATTAAACAGATAATCAAAAATGATTCATGTAATGTGGCATTGCTCAATAGCGATGAGCACGAGACTCTTTGATTGTCGGTTGGAGAATAAGATATATTTTATGAAAAGAGAAACTAAAGGAATATGCAACAAGTACATTTTGTAGAGAAATCTTTTTGTCATCCAAAGGAAGACTATCACAGATTCTCTTTTAGATAACGATAGATATATTTTTCACACCTTTAGATTTGCGCCGTTTAATGAAATTATGTTCTATATCAAATCGTGAAGCTGTTTTTCTATTTATTGATACACAAATTATTGATACATTCTTTCTTGAAGATATTAATGCATTATTACATACTGGTGAAGTACCAAATTTATTTCGTAATGAAGATATTCAAGAGGTTTGACTGCTTTATATATTACTCTGGTTATCAAATACATACATAGTGTTTCATAAGTTTTAAGACTCGATAAAATACAAACAGAAACTAATCCCTAACAAAATATGTCTCGATAAACTTTGAGTACTGATGTCGGTCTTTCAAATAGCATACTATTGAGTGATATCTTCTTTTGTGATAATAAAAATATAAACATCCCATATTGTACGTTTGCTTCCGCTACTACTGGCATACCGAGGTAGAATATTGGCCAGGAAATAGCTGATCGTTTAAGTAATTCTCTCCCCCTCCCCCCTCCCCCATTGTGTCCAGAAGTGCTCTTCTCAA
Source organism: Rotaria sp. Silwood1 (assembly GCA_905250075.1). Taxonomy (NCBI): domain Eukaryota; kingdom Metazoa; phylum Rotifera; class Eurotatoria; order Philodinida; family Philodinidae; genus Rotaria; species Rotaria sp. Silwood1. The sequence goes on along the minus strand of CAJNOP010000018.1, from coordinate 1,469,795 downwards.
AAATAGAACCAGCATGGTTCGGAAAGATCAGTGAATATTTTCAACAAATTTCTCTGATCTAAATTACAACTCAACTTGTCGACTTTAAATTATCACAAGAGAAGATATCATATTTACATATAAACAAATTTTATTGAACGTCAGCACTTATCAGATACTCTTGTATCATAAATAGATTCGCAATCAATTATCTTCTACAATCAATCAACACGGTATACTCGAGACAAATCTCAATATTATGCAATTTTTTTACAATCGAGTCAAATCTAACTTACACATAACTATTTGTATGAGTCCATTTGGTGAAACATTTAGGTAAGTTAAAACGATTTTTTAAATAGTGAATAATTTATTAAATAATATATTCTAGAAATTATATTCGAATGTATCCAGCATTAGTTAATTGTACAACAGTTATTAATTTTTCTGAATGGCCACACGAAGCTTTGATTGATGTAGCTCATTATTTTTTGGCGAAATTTAATTTTGAATTAGAACATAAAGAAATAGTAATGATCTTTTTCAATTTTATCAAATTTTAGGTTATGTTTTTTTGGTTTTAGATTCATCGTACATTAGCTAATCTGTGTGCTTTTATTCATCTTTCATCAAAAACTTTAGCAATTCGAATGAAAGATGAACTTCGTCGAGAAATTTATATTACACCAACAAATTATCTTCAATTTGTTAGAAATTATAGCCGGTATCGATTGAATCATCGTTCTTTCCTCCAGCAAAAACAAGTCTTTTTTTTTCAAGTTTGTTCGAAGGAGAAAAAGCAAAGATTCAACATGAATATAATCGTCTTCAAATGGGTATTATTAAAGTAGCTGAAACTCGAGAAAAAGTAGCTGAAATATCATTAGAATTAGAAAAGAAAAAAGTTCTTGTGGCACAATTACAACGAGAATGTGAAGATTTTTTAGGAAAAATTGTTGAACAAAAAAATAGTGCTAGTGAACGAGAACGAGTAAGTCATTATCATTGGTTGTCTTTGTATATTTAACGAATAGATTAAAAAAATTCAATAGCAAGTACAAGCATTTGGTGTACGTATTGGTGAAGAAGAAATTCGATGTCAAACTATAGCAGCAGCTGCACATGAAGAATTAACTGAAGTTGAACCATTATTAATTAAAGCAAATGAAGCATTAGAACAATTAACAAAACGAGATATTGGCGAAGTAAAAGCATATGTACATCCACCAAGTCAAGTAGAAAAAGTGATGAAAGCATTGATGATTTTAAGTATGTTGAATTTGTCGGAAAGCGTGATTAGGCTATTCGAACAATCTTTTAAAAAATAATTGTAAATATTTGTCGTGTAAGATAAGAAATGAATGATTTCATTGATTTAGATTCTCATTTCCTTTTATTGATAAAAGAAAGATCAATTGTGTTCTGACTTGAATTTTTTCTATTTATTTAATATTATCCATTGTAATGGTCGGTCCACTTTTCAATAGCAGATATAACTCGTTTTTCAGTCACCGTATCTTTATCATATCAGCTGTTTAACTTATTTGCTAGAACTTTTTTTGCAGAAAACAATGTACACCTAATGCTGAGAATTAAAGATAAAGATTTTATCGTTGGCAGATCCGTTGAAGTACATCATTAGTCAATATAGATTCCTTTTGAAATGAAACACATTTCACAATATAACTAAATTCTTACGTTTTAGAGGGCAAAGAAGATACATGGGAAGAAGCAAAAAAAGATTTGGCTAATGTGGATTTTATCAAAACACTCATTGTTAGTTACAAATTTAAGTTTTATTTAATAAGATTTGTTTTTTTCTAGAAATTTCCGAAAGATGATATAACAGATCGAACACTTCGTCGTATGCAACCATTTATTAGTGATATGGAATTAGTACCAGAAAAATTAAAAACTGTATCAAGTGCTGCTAGTGCATTATGTACTTGGATACGTGCTATTGAATCTTATGCACGTGTTTACCGTATTGTACAACCAAAAAAAGAACGTTATCATAAAGCATTATTTGAATTAAATGAAAAACAAAATTTATTAGAACAATCAAAAAATGAATTATTAAATATTCAAAACAAAATCGAAAAATTACGTTTAGATTATGAATTAAAAATCAAAGAAAAAGATACTTTGCAACGAAATGCTGATGAAACAGCTATGTTTTTAGATCGAGCAACAAAATTATTAGATGGTGTTGCTGAAAAACGAACTATATGGGACATGACATCAAATAAATTGAAAGAAAATCTTGATAATCTTCTAGGAAATAGTCTTCTTGCTTGTGCATTTCTATCCTATATGGGTCCATTTTTGTCTAATTATCGAGATGAAATTATACATCAAGTAAATTTTGAGTTTCATATATTTTTTTTTTACAAAATTCTCTGTAATAGATTTGGGAAAAAGAATTAATGCGTAATGGGATTCATTTTAAAACTGATTTTAATTTCGCAAATTTTATGACAACACCAAGTGTTATTCGTGAATGGAATATTCAAGGTTTACCACATGATAATTTCTCAACAGAAAATGCTATTTTAGCAACACGTACTTTATCGTATCCATTATGTAAGTTTTTTATTAATTGAATAAATTTTCGACTGACGAAAAATAAAGATTTCAAAAAAAAAATGTTTTACTTGTAAAAGATGATAGTAGATCAGTCTATTAGTAATTTAATGTGACAAAGGCAGAAACTTACAATGCAGCAAGATATGTACAAATTCTAGTTTAATTAAAATTTTTGTTTCATTTCAGTGAACTAGAAAGACTTTACAAGAATACAAAGTTGTAATAACACCTAGATCTACAAAAACCTCTTTTCTGAAAGCTATTCAAAAAAGTTCACATTTCTGAAAATTTTCTCGATCTGAACAAAATATTTTTATTTGTGTTTGTAACTAAGACAAAAGATCTTATGATAATGAAATTTATTTTTTAGAAGTTTGCTTCTTGGTAAGAATTATCACTAATAATACTACGCCAATGTATCAACAATCCTTTTTGGGTTCACTAAAAAAGTGTCTTTTTTTTATTGCTTTGACAACAAAAGATGGTGATCCATTATTGTCAAATTGTAGCTCAACATTCGATGATAATTTGTTATCCCATTATTTCAACACTCTTTTGAGTTCGTGTATCACAAAAATTTCGAATGAATAAGTTCGATTTATTTTGTTCGAGATATCCTCTGCTCAATTTTTACAAAATATGGTCCTTTTTCCAACTGCATGTTGGCGAAGTGCTGCTGAATTCAAGAAGATGATTTAAAGGGAAAAGATTTATTGATGATTTTTTTCTAAAAGTTCAAACTTAAAGCTCATATATATTCATCTATAGAGTCAGTGCTTTATCCAATATGATAAATGAGGGTGTAGTCTCCCCTCAAAGCTATTTGTCGTACTTTCATGTAACACTTTTGTCTTACATTATTTTCATAGTTTGTTAAGACAGATTTATAATCTCGATAACTCTCATATTTTACTACTTGAAATATGAACAAGCATATCTTCAAAATTATTCTGAAATCCATTTTTTATAAACACTTAGTATAGTTCTTTGTTTTTTTTAGTTATCGATCCTCAAAGTCAAGCAACTAAATGGATAAGACAGATGGAAAAATCCAATGGTTTGAAAATAATTGATTTACAAATCGGTGATTATATGAAAATAATTGAAGAATGTATTAAACTAGGTCGACCATGTTTGTGTCAAAATATACATGACGATATACCACAAACATTAAATCCAATATTAATAAAATCAATAAAAAAACATTCTGATACAAATTCTAATTTAATTCTTCAATTAGGCGATCGAGAAATTGATTATAATCCATCATTTCGTTTTTATTTATCTACACGTCTTTCTAATCCACGATATAAACCAGAAATATATTCAAAAGTAAATATAATCAATTTTGCTATTAAAGAACAAGGTTTAGAAGAACAATTACTTGGTAAAGAAAGTTTTTTAATAAGGTATTATATTTTTAAACGTTCTTTTATTGAAAAGGTATTGTTGTACGAAAAGAAAAACCTGATTTAGAAAATTCAAAAGATAATTGTATTGTTAATATTGCAAATAAACATAAAGAAAAAGAAATTTTAGAAGAAGAATTTCTACGGCTTTTATCTGAAACAGAAGGAAGTTTATTAGAAAATGTAAAAGTATTTCAAGCATTAGATTTATCTAAACAATCACAAAAAGATATTGATGAAACATTAAAAATTAATGAAGATTTAGAAATCAAAATTGATTTAATGAGAGAAAATTATCGATTAGTTGCACAACGAGCAGCTGTTCTCTTTTTTGTTTTACAAGATTTAACCTCAATTGATCCAATGTATCAATATTCACTTGATGCATATATTCAATTATTTATTTTATCAATTGAAAAAAGTCCAAGATCATTAAAATTAAATGAACGTATTGAAAAATTAAATGATTATCATACTTATGCCGTATATAAATATGGATGTCGAGTGAGTAAATGAAAAACAAAACGAAAATTTTCTTCTATTTGTTTGTTTAAAAATTTTATTAGGGTCTTTTTGAACGTCATAAACTTCTATTTTCATTTCATATATGTACTAAACTTATGGATGCTGAAAATCGAATAATTCATGAAGAATATCAATTTTTTATACGTGCTAATACATTAACAATTGATCGTGAAACTCAATTTTCTAATCCCTTTCCAACATGGTTAAATGAAACACGATGGGATCAAATGAGTGAACTAATTCGTTTGCCTGATTATCGGTTTTTACGTGATTCATTTGATCAATTTCCTAAAGATTGGAAAGAATGGTATGCAACTATCTTAATTCGTACTCAAAAAACAGCGATGTATGAGACCTTATTTCAGCTAACGACGAGTTTTATTACTAATTAAATGATATTGTACATAAGATGAAACTACTAGTATACGCCGATAAGTTAATGCTAAATATAATCATACAACATTGAATTCAGTTAATTGAGAGTAATCCATAAATAGGAACTTTTGGTCGCTGATCATGTTAGTAATGTGTCGATCTTTTTAGGAACGTAAACAAAATGTAAATTATAGTTAAATTCTAGTATTCTGTGAGTTCAGCCATCATTGATTGATGCTTCATTGTTTTACAAGATTCATTTATTTAAATGTATTCTTATACCTATCACAACAGCATACACAGATGCAACACTTACTAATACTGCTCTATCTCTCGAGATATCTTTCTTCTTGAATGGCATTGATCATTTTTCTAGAACAGCTTATGTAGTAAACATTTTCAAAATTTGCAAAACCTTATATTTCCTAAACTCGAAAATCAAGGTCAAAGGCGTACGACAGAAAACAGCAGGAACCAATGGTTTTCTGACGAATTCCTGAAGCACAATGCCGAGGTCGGTTTCGAATGCTTATTTCGACTCAACTTATATCAATTTCTGTGCCAGAAATGAACCACTGGATAAAGTTGCCTTGTCTGCTACGATTCTTGTGTTTGCCACATAATGGCACAAGACGCTTCGTATCTCATCGTTTCTGGTCGGATTACGGAACTCAGATCTAACAGTTTCCTATTCTACTGAAGAACTGAGGGCTGCGCAAATACAAATACACATTGTACTCCGAAAAAATATCTACCTCACTTCTCAGAAAAAGAACCGTAACACTATCACTCACCACTGTGTACTCGGTCAAAAAACCTAGAACTACTAGACATATACTCCCATGAATTGTCATGTACTACCACGTACTGCCGGAAAATCGTAGTACATGGCAATAAATGGGAGTACATGCCAAATAATTCTAGGTTTTTTCAGGGAGAACGTGGCGATACATGGAAATACATGCCAAGTAGTTCTAAAGTTTTTGGAGAAGTACATGGTAGTACATGGCAATACATGAGAGTACATGCCTGGTCGGATATGCGTTTTTAGGAGTACAATTTATATTTGTATTTGCGTATCTCTGGACTTTCGATGGTCAGTTTTAACTAGTTAAAGTACGTATTTTCCAATCAGATTATTAGTAATGTTATTTTTCATTTTAAAAAATGTATTTGAATAAGAAAAACAAAATATATGTCAAAACATAA
>CAJNOP010000018.1:1376292-1463612 GCA_905250075.1 Rotaria sp. Silwood1 | reverse complement strand
TCTTAACATCCATTTAAAGACATTTTTGTTGGAAATATCATGAACGTGTTTTATCGAGACACTAAACTGTTTGTTGAGGTAGTCAGCTATATCTTAAACAAAGTTGAGAGCTATTTTTGACAGACTCTTTTTCAATTATCTCGGATGGTTTATGAGCTAGGAGGTTCGTTCAGACGCCATTCGGTGCAACTTATCAAACTCTAATCATCCTATAGGAACGATTATTTTGGCTGAAGTGTCGAGCGTCTAGAAGGGTATTATTATCCCGTAACGTTGTCACACAATAACATTTTTTTTCTGCAATGCCGCTGAGAAAACTGTAGTTTCTCGCGAAAGTTTTTCTCCAAATGAGATACTTTTAGAGGCAGTTTCATAGAGCAGCGAACGAACTTTTAAGCGATTAAAAAGAATTTTCTCTAAAGCAGTTTGGGTGAGATGAAAAATGCATAAAACAAACGTAACATTGTTACACAGTTTTTGTCTACCAATTTGAAGTACTTAACATGGTAAGAATGAGTTGGTTTTAATCAATGTAATTCTTTTTGTGTAGCTAATCTTTCTACGCAAGAATGAGATTGATACATCGATATGAAAGCTCCTAAACTGAATAGAAAGTTGGGAACTGTATAAGAGTCTGCAAGTTGCCTTTAGTTACGAAAGTTCAAACTAAATAGGCCATTTTGTAGAAAATCTAATTCGGCATCGAATGGTATATCTCTCAGCATTTTTTGAAAAAAGTCTTGCTTAGAAAATTAGAAAATTAGAAAATCAATTTTTGAAAAATTTAAAATCTGATTTGCAATTCCTAAATCTGGTTTTTTTACAAAATAAATGTCAAATTCGTAATCAGCGATAAAAACTGCATTTAACAACCCATTCAGATCTGTCCAACTCGAAAAAAAATTTTTCAAAATTAAAGTACATTGCAGATCATTCCATTTGTTTTGGGTGTGGATGTGAACGTAACAGCCATTACACTTGCACCTTATATTCATGGGAGTTCTAAAAGAATAAGGTTATTAAAAGGCTAGTCATTGGAGCTGAATTATAACTTGATCAAAGTTATGTGTATTGCTAACACTGAACAATGAAACTGAAAGCTACCCAGGTCGAACATGCACGCTTGTAAATGATTGTTTACGGAGAAAAACAATTATATGCTAAAACCGTAAACGAATTCCATATACGATGAATATATACGAGGTGAAATGATCAGAGAAGAATTTCGTATACGAAGGTTGTAAATAAATACAGAGTGATTAAAATTTAACTTTATCTGCTTCATATGCGGAGTTCTACGACTACTGTATACGGCCGTATATCAGTGTGTGCGAACCTAGATGATCGTTCTATGCTCAATTTTTTTCGAATTTTTAGCGAAAGCGGGTTGAGAGCAATAAAGAAAAAGAACTTAACATATGTAATTCATTTTGATTTCAAATAGTTATAAGAGATTGGTATGGGAAAAGAGGCCCATACAAATTCACGCTTTTAAAACGACGTTTAAGTACTTCGATGTGTTAATAAGCCAGTATAAGATCGTCTATCTGCATATTATCTGACTTCCTGTTCTTGAGATCAGCGGAACAGAAAATGGTAACTTTCGATGCATATGTCTGTTTATTAAAACAAGAAAATACGCAAAAGACTATATAAAAACGGTGCAAAGTGATCTCGATCTTCGGTATTAGAATTTCAATAAACATAAAAACGATAAAAGATTTCACCTAGAGTCGGTTCTGTCCTGTCGAGAGTTTCCCTTATTTCTGGCAAAAGATCAAGGTCAAATCGTCAAAATTACCTTTTTGGGAAGCTTATTGAAGACGAACGAAACATCACATTAAAGATTTGAAATCATTTGAATCATCTTGTAACATTGATTTCACTGAAAAAATCTTAACAAATTTCTAAAGACTCGTCGTTTCAGAGATCAACACAACACAAAGTACAAATTTTGTTACAGAGATAAATGTGCTAAGTATGTATGCGGAATGCGTACGCGAAGGATTACTATACAGTGCTGTGCACTGTAATAATTTTCAAAAACTGAAACATATTTTTATTTCAGACGCGCACTATGTTAAATCTTGAGTCAAAAACAACGAGAAAAACTTTAAATCATGAAATAATTCATTTTATCAAATTCAGAATTAAGTCAAGAATAGTTCGATTAAATTCACATCAAATCAAACACATTAAAAAGAGAAATTTCATAAAAAACATATACTGAAAGAGAATAGATGAAAGTTGGTATCAAGTTTTTTTTCTTCTTCCATTATAAAACATCGATTGTCTTTTGAAAATATGATTTATTCTTGGCGATGAAAAGTAAGAGATGCCGGAGAAAATATATGCGTATTAGGATTGGCTGTTACTGCAGCTTTTGCTTCAGTTAATAAGGCTGAACCAAATGGACCGATGGCGCTAGTTGCATCTGCTGGTGATCGATATGCAGCAGCAGCAGCAGCAAGTAAATGTGGTTGTCGTTGAATCCAACGTTGTAATGTGGCACCAGCAAATAATTCAAGGCCAAGACATGCTTGTCGTTTCCATTTAGTTCTAAAAATTATTAATTAAATAATTTTTAAAAAAAAGTAAACATTCGAATCTAAATGAATCAACGAAAATTTACCTTCGATTTTGATACCATGTTTTTACTTGTGTATCAGAAAGATGAAGACGATTTGCAAGTTCTAATCGTTCTTGTACACTTAAATATTTTTGTCGTTCAAAACTTTTTTCTAATGTATTTAATTGAGCATCAGTAAAAGCTGTACGTGGTTTGCGTTGTTTTTTATTTTTGCGTAGATTAATTGCTGCCAAACATGAACTTGATGCACATAAATCATCATCTAAATATAATGATCAACTACAATAGTAATCATTCAAGTATAATAATTATTGAAATCGATCTTATTTTCAAAGCAATTTTTTTCTATAAAAATCATATGTAAATCTATCTGTTTTTCTAAAACTTATGAATAGGAAATTGATTTTTATCTTTATTAGATTCTAAAGAACGGTCAAGAATTCATAGTTGATACTTTTATGTATAGCTGATGTTTCTCCATGTTAGTCAATAAAAATTTCGGATTAGCATTCTTCAATAAGTGTTGAAAAATAATTTATGGCAGAGCCAACATTTTGGATTAGGACGCTCCGCCACAAAAAGTAATGACAATACTATCAACATTTACGGATTTTTTCATTTCTGTTGACGTTCATAATAAAATCAATAAAAAGATTTTATGTAAATGCAGAGGCGTAACTCAACAGCGGAATCTTACAGTAGTTGAGTTCTAAGGAAAAGTCGACTCTATTTCGACAGTTTTCAAAAGCAAATCGATCGATGTATGGACGAATTTCAGAAGCACAGGGACGTCACGTCCACGAGCCAGTTATCAGCGATACTTCCATGTGAATATTTATTCTACAAAGAGTTTCTTCATCGATAGAAAATAAATTGTACATTTAAACTTTATGTTTAAAGAAATCTGAAATGTATGGAATCAACGATTGAATTCGGAAAGATTTTTTTTATAAACTTTAGGATCGCAATTATGATCGTTTAACCTTCGTTTAAATCAATTTCATATATCAAATATGTATATCTCAACTTACCACTATAATGATTAACACTATTGCTATCATCACTAGAAGATGATTCTTCATCAGTACCACCATCTCTTGATACATTGAGTATTCGTGAATCTTTTGATGCGCCATTATCATCATCATCTTCTTGTTCGTCATCATCATCATTATCCTTTTCTTCATTGTTATATGATCGAAATTTTTTATTCAATATACCATTTTCAATACTATCGTTTTCTTCTCTATTATTATCTTCAGGTATAATTGACCGTTTACGTTTACGATCACTAATTTCATTTGAATTATTTGTATTTTTATTTACTGGCATTACCATATGTAAGATATCATCGACAAAAAACGAACGACGTTGTTTTACCATTGTCATTTTCTTTTTCTTATCGAAAGTGAGTCCGGTCAATCAAAAAGAATAATTTTGAGAATAGTGAATGCAATACAATGATTTCTTTGTCTCACATACTCTCTCTCTCACTTCTTCTGTTGTTCTCTTTTCTTTTCTTTTTTTTGTATTTTATAGTGTGACAGTGGGATTTCTTTCATTTGCAGTGACATATAGAGAATGACGAAGAAAAGAGAGCAGATAATTGACATTTTACACACATTCTCTCTCGCATTTTTTTCCTTCAACAAATGCTTACATTTACTTGATTGGTGTAAAAAAAAAGCATAAAAATAGCCAAAAATGATTGGCAGTTTAAATTTAATATAGAAAGAAGAAAAAAAAAACGGATCAATTTGAATATGAAAAATAACATTAAAAAAAATGATTCTTTGAAAAATTATATATCCAATTTCCGGCTTTATTTTTACATTTGATTGTGTAATAAGAGAAAAAAAGTCTATGTCTATATCATTATAAATAAAGATTGATCGATCAGTTAATCAATAGTTGTTCTTCTTTGCACACTCTTTTCTTTTTTATTCTCTTCATTACATATGTTTATGATATGCAAATCAGAAGAATCAACGTTGTATCCTTCGTTCTTTTTTTCTTTCTGTTCAAATGAAAATAATTTTCTCATCATTACTATCATCATCATGTTCTTTGCGTATTGTTAATACGAATCGGATTGACACTTTGAAGGTGGTAGTTATTCGATTAATAATAATCGATCGATAGACTTGCTCGTGCTTGTACAACTGCTCAATGGATGATGACGAACATAAGATGGACATACATGAGGTTTCTTTTTCTCTTTGATTATATTGATTACACTAATAAATAGATTGACATTCATTAAGCAGGTGAATTCAATCAAGGACATATAAGTCACCTGTATGTTTTGTTCTTTTTAATGTTTATTGATTGTCGATATTCGTAGTTAATGTCACACATTGATTGTTATCGTTTGTTCATTGTACGGTCGAATGAATGAACATAAGGTGTCATTTTATGTATCACTTTTCCTTTTTTTTTCTGTTTTTTTTTTTCTCTCAATCCAACTAACAAACAAATTAAGCCGCATACAAAGAAAGCCTTGGGCTCGATTGAATTGAATAAAGAGGATAGAAGTGTTGTAAATATAAGATCAAATATATATATATATTATCAGATGTGTGACAACTATATTAGGTAATATATAGATCGATAGAGTGTGAAAGCAAAAGTAGTAAAATACGAAAACAAGATTAACTGTAAAAATTGTATCAATCATCAAAAGAAAAAAGTTCTTTTTTTTATGATAATTAAAATCGATGTGTCTTTTCTTTAGCTTTTTGAATGTACCCACTTGAACGACAAATAAATTTTTCTATTTATTTTTAATTTGATTCATTTCTAAGAATGTTTATTTCTCTCGTTCGTTTCTATATCAATGAAGACAGACAAAATCTTTTTTTCTAAAAGCGTTGATTCTTCTATAGCATGATTGACAATGAAAAATTATAAAGCAATTTTTAGAATTTCTTTTTTTTGTCCTTTTTTTTTTTAATTATCAAACTCAATGATCCATGAATTGCAAAACAATGATGTTCATTGCACTTATTTTTTTTTTTCGTTTGAATAGAAACAATCAAACATGTTGGACATTTATTGAAATAAAGCTGATTTATATATATTATAAAAAAATGCAGATAGAACAGACAGACAAATTTCTGTTTGATAATATCAAACGGTTTAATCATAACAGGAAATGAGCCACATCAAGTAGATCGTACTATCTTGAACTCGTTTACATAGATTCAATCGATCATCGTTATCGAATTAAAAAATCGTGTCATTATTACAATGTGCTTATTACAAAGGCAACGAACATCGGAAGTAGTCTATCATGAGACTCGACACTAAGATATAAATGCGAACAATCATCGCACCTGTCATTTTCTTTCTCCTTTTCTCGTTGTTTCCCCCAAAGACTCGTTCCGATTCAATTTGTTTCACCTGAATCGACGAAATAGACAAAGAAATAGACAGACAGATAGCGTGCCATCTCAAAATTGATCATCATTGATGGTGATGAACGCGCGCATATGCATATTGACTACACACCAAAGAGAAAACAAAACTGTGTTGCTTTAAAAAGATTAGCTACTCATATACTATGTGAAACAGATCCATTACAAATGATCGGGTCGCGTGTGCTTGTTATCATAAATTTTGCTCTTTTTCTTTATATGTTGCTCGCTCGTCTTTTTTTATGAGAATCATAGTCGCCTCCAGGGTTTTTATCTATCTGTTTGAAGTCAAGCAATACTAGCAGATGGACAGGCGGTGACACATATATAGCAACTAACTTGTTGCTGTTGCTCTAATAGTTCAAGCATAGGCTAATTTGACAGTAATTAACATACACACAATCATGTACATATATGTATATATACATATAGAAAAAAGGATTAATTTAAAATTGAATCCATCTATGTATTTTTGTTAGTATTTTTCTTTCACAAACAAAGAGAGAAAAACAACAAGATTTATAATGAGGCGATGATCGAATTGACGAATATATTAAAAAAAAATCTCAGAAGAGAGAAACCATATCTATGAGAGAAATGAATCGACTATACTACTTGAAAAGATGATTAAATGGACGATGATGATGAAAAGAAAAGAGATCTATCACCTATTTTTTTAACTAAAGAAATAAAATTACATACAGAAAATGTTGAGTTTTCTTTTTTTTTTTTGTTGTCTTATATTAGGATGTCTAGTTTGTAAGATTCTAATCGGCACGGTTCAGCAAATCCATCCACTCGCATCATCATTTTCTTCACTTGAAATCTCCTGCCAATCCGTTCGCCTCTTTGTCTCACTCGAGATGACTCTAATCTTAATCAGTTTATTTTTATATATGTATGTTTCTCTTTCCGCATCGTCTTTCTTTTTTAGTTATTCCTCTTCTTATTCTTCTTCAATAACTACTAGTAGTTTCTATCTAATAGAGTCAATTGAACAACAACAGCGATGACGACGAAACATCAATCTTGATGCGTGCAAAAAAGAAAAGAAAATCGAACACATTTGTAAAGAAAAAGAGGGACAGAGAGAGAGAGAGAAAGAGTTGATGATGAAATGAGCAAAACAGAGAGCATATTTGATCGATGTTAAAGAAAACAATTTGCGATCGAAAGAAACTCTCAAGAGAGATGATCGGCAATGAGAAAAAAAGAGAGAAAAAGACAAGGTAGCGAGTCATTCACTTTTTTCCCCTTTTTTGCCGCTTTCAACCAATAGGCAAAGAGATTATAGAGAAAGAAAGAAAGAGAGAAAGAGAAAGAGAGCATAAGAGAGTACAGTATACATTTAAATTTTTCCAATTACATTTCTTGTCACGCCCGATTACAGAAACTCGAATGGCTTCAACAACCAGTTTCTTTTTCTTGTCGCCTAACATAATTCGACCACCAACAATGTCTACAACATTGAAAGCTAAACGACGATGTTGTACTTCTTTTTTTATTACTGATATACTCGGTAATCGTAGTCGTTCACCATCTCCAACATCAGCTCACAATCATCATCGTCATCATAATAATGATAATAATAACAATGAAAATCATCTTATATCAAGTATTACCAAAGATGGTGAAAGTGGTGATGATGATGATACAATGTTGCGTGACAGTGATGACAATGGTAAGAGAAAAATGTTTTTTTTTTCTAAGGTTACTATTACATGATTGAATCGATTTGTCTAAAAAAAAATCGAACAATGAAATATCATGATATTGTTCGATGTAAGAAGATGATGAATGATTACTTGAAGTGAAAAATGTGCTAACTGATCTTTTAAATGCTATTCTAGCTCTTTTCGTGCTTAATATTCTATTCTTCGTCTTAGTGATAATAAATAATATATTAACTCAAATATGTTAGCAAGATCATTTTTTATATTTTCAGAAACTATTGAAGAATTTTCGTTCTTGAACAAAACATTAAGCATGAGACATTTTTTTTTTCTGTCCAATAATTATTTTTAACCAATCAGTATACTGCATAGATTTTTGTAGTATTATTATTATGAAATAAAACAAATTGTTTTTTTTGAATAGATTCCGATATCGGTGAAGAAACTAGTACATCGGATAGTGGTGGTGGTCATGTTATGAATAATAGTACATTAAAAACAAATAAGAAGCCACGCAAAGCACGTACAGCATTTACAGATCAACAATTAAATTGTTTAGAAAAAAGTTTTGAACGACAAAAATATCTTAGTGTACAAGATCGTATGGAACTTGCTGCTCGTCTCAGTCTATCTGATACACAAGTAAAAACATGGTATCAAAATCGAAGGTAAGAGTTATCATAAATTTTGAAAAAATTACAATTTAATTATTTTTAGAACGAAATGGAAACGACAAGCAGCTGTAAGTTTAGAATTTCTTGAACAACAAGGTAATATTGCTGCTGTTCATCGATTACTTCAACATCATCATGCTGCTACTGGTGTTAGTAATCTACATCATTCTCTATGGTATTCACCTTATTTAACACCAACTGCTGCTGATGCTCTATTTGCTCTTCAACAACGATCATCAATTGATCCAAATAAATCCTCGTCTGAATCATCATTGTCAACAATTACTAGCCCGAACAAATCTGTATAAATTCTTTCTTTTTCTTTTTTTTTTTTGTTTTTTTTTGCTTGTCTTTTTATTCTTCTATTCTCGTACACGCTCATATATCTATATATAAATATACAATACAGTCAATTGAAAGAAATGCAAATAAGTGTGATAGTTGTTTTGTTTCAATCGATCCTAGCCGACGAAGAGAAGTCCTAGGAAGTCAATAGCTTTTCTCTCTTTTTTTTTCAGTTTAATTGTAAGAAAATAGGAGCGAGAGAGAAGCGATTGATAATTCAATTTCATTTATTCAACAAATACACACCTATAAAGAGTAATACAATATGATGATTTTGTTTAATCAATTTTCTCTCTTGTGTACATATTGAAAATAGTAGTGAAAAAAAAAAACAAAAGAATAATAGACTTATTTCTATTCTTTCCTTGTGCAATATTCAATATGTGACGAAATGGAAATAATGATGATGATGATGGTGATGATCGAAAGATGATGAACACTTGATTGGCTTTAATATGAAGTATGCATATATTGATGATGCTTGTCATAAGGTTCTTTTTTTTACTTGTTCATGTACGCATATTAAAGGTATCCATGATTGTAAGAAGGAAAAATCTATGTTTCAATTGATTTTATATTTATTAATTACATGTATTTTGTAGCAGATTAAAAAAAAATCAATGTTTACTCTTTTAAGAAAACAATTATAGATTGATGTTGAAACGCAATTGATACAGTTTAGATTCGATTTTTTTTCCATGAATTAGTGTATGTATAGAGTACATTTAAGATTTTATATGATGTAGATTAATGTCGTAGCCAAGAATGGACGCCACCTTACCACTAATCGATTTCCTGCTTATGCCACTACTACTCACAAGAGTGTTGTCTTCATTAGTATTTACTAAATTTTTTAATTTAGTTTGTAATTTATTATTATTGTTAGTCGATTTTGTGAATTTCTTTGAAATTTCAATTCAATTATATTTTATTTTAAACTATGTGTAAAGTTATTGATATAGTTTCTTTCATCTGAATATGAACTGTTAAAATGCACTTTCTTTTTATTTACTTTGAATAACTGTGGCACAAAAAAAAATGTGAAGTTTTGCGCCGTTCTTTTTGATTTTATGAAGCTTCACAAAATTCTATATGATAAAAATAATTTTCTTTCTTTTTTTTTTAAAGCGAAGAAACGTGTTTGATTCAGAAATTCGATAAAAATAATTTTAATATGGAAATTAAACTTTGCAAGATATTTAAAAATAGATTTTGGAAGAAAATGTTTTTTGTTTATTGTTATTATTATTTGAAATGGAAAATAAATGATCTGTTTTTCATGAAAAAAAATTCCGAAGGAACGGATCCTTCAGTAATTATATCTCATTCATATTGAGATATAATGTGTTTTGCTCATATTTTTTTGTATATTCAGGCTATGTATGATATTTACCGTACGATGACAAATTATACTGATTTTAATTGAAATTTAACAAGTAGACAAATTTGCTATTAGAAATATTAAAAGAAAAATTAGAGCTATATTGAATGATTATTTAGGTTTTCTACATCATTTCAAAAAATTGATTTACTAACTGTGGAAACTCTAGTGGCTATTGTTCTCTAATACCGGTCTAGACATTTTATTTATTATTGCATCTTATTCCGTATCGAATTAGTGTATTTCTATGAATAATATACAATCATAGATAATAGTATATTAGTGTTAAAGGTTTTATAGTCAAGAAAAATGTTCTGGTTTTCTATCATTCCCTTTATTCTGTATTTTCTTCCTGTTTGAAATTCAACGGATGTTATATTAATGCTATTTCTATTGCAAGAAAAATTTAATGTTAGATTATTCAAATATTGTAATTTTTATTATATCACATGCTCACATAAACAGCATTGAACAATCGATCGAACTATTTAATAATCTAATAACAATGATTGTCACCTTGTAAAAGTACGCATATAAACGAGGATAAACTGGACGTATATCATTAAAATTCGGAGGGTAGACGGGTTCTGTATTTTTATCATTAGATACTACTCGTCGGTTAATTTGAATAATAATGTGCGAATGCCCTTTTTTGTCATCCTACATAGTCACCATGTGTATTATACTTACAATATGATGACTATGTTGTAGAAGAATAGAAAGCTAGACACAATTTACGTTTCTAGGTCTTATCCTTAAACTTTAGCGAATATTGGTTTTGTAGTTGGTTTATAATAATTGCTATTTAACCTTTGTATCTCATATTCTCTTGAATTAATTGATTAAAAATACTCTATAAAAGGCCATTAGATGATTCATACTGTACTATTTAATTTGTGAAGCTGAATTTTACGTTGAACTCTTTCGATTGTTTCTACCTTCCAAACAATAGTAGCTCGACCAGGTTGTAAGTAAACTCCTTGAATCAATACTTGGAATTTTCACCAGTAAAAAGGCCTGAAAACAAACATGTAGTGCAAGTTTGCTAACTTTTTTCAATGAAAACATTAAATTAAATTTTTCTCATACAAGCTATAAAGGCTAATGAAAAATTTTTCGCTTCACAAAAAACTAACGACTATACAATCCTAATCGATCTAGAGAAAACCTTTAGTCTTACGATTTGAAGAAATCTAATAATGTCTTTTTTAAGCAAAAAGAGCATTGTTATTGAACAGCCGTCATGAGAGTGGCCACATTGAATGACAAAAGTTACAAAGAATCATCATAACTTATACGTGACGACATTCTCGTTTTCACAGGAGTACAGTGAATTTTATCAATTGAAATCTTAGCTCTGAGAATCCTTGATTAATAATACTTTCTGAAAAGCATGACTTTGATCAATAGTCGCTATCATGAACGGCTTGAATTGATTTTATATCAAAAAATTTTAAAAAATTTTTCGATATAAAATCAATTTTTCTTCTCTAAATACTGAAAGACTAAATTGAGTTCTTTTCATTCTTCAAACTATCGCATCTTAAATGGCGGAAAAATGTGTGATTGTCTTCTAATCCTAATCATCTCAGAATATCTCTATGCAGCTCTCTTCTCTTGTAATATGCATTCTTTATATGATTATATTAATAGAATTATTTTGTGTATACAGAACAAATAACTAGAAAACTGCTGTTATTTTAAGTACGTGCTATTCCAGACAAACGTTTTTACACTTCTTCCAAAAATTTGAACGTTCCGATCATCATTATCTTCAAAATATCAGTGATATCAGCCTATTAAACAATTTTCTATGTATTCCGGAATTATTTTTTGAAAAAATAAATTAGAAAATGATTTACATAAATTTAATTTATTGTTATGACAAAGTAGTGTAAATATGTATGCGATACGTTATTACTAGACTTTGTTAGGAAGTCTAAATTTATTCCTTAGATTGAATAATAAAATTTAGAATAGTCAATTGCATTGATCTAAAACTTTCTTCATATCTGTTTTAGTGGACTGTATTCGGAATTATTCAAGTGATATATTTAGATCAGTATTAGCCTTTTCCTTAACTTGAATCAATAGAAAATGCAGATCTAACTTGTGCAAAATAATATTGATATCTTTAATTTTTATTCAAATGAATTTGTAAATTATGATTTATATAATAACTAAAGTTAATTTAGACTACAAAAATCTCCTTTTATTATAATGAAGCGTAATTCATTAGATATGAATGTTAAAAATTGATCTAAAATCTGCAACTGTTATAGTCATCATCAAAAAATAAATAGAATAGTCATAGTAAATTTTAAGCCGAAGATTTTATTGTATACTTTGAGTTTTAACATTTCAATCTGTCTATCAACAACAAAATACTTGCGAATAATATTTTTGATGGATACTTTCATCGGTAGTCAGCCATAAAAAAACAATACAAGGTTCTCAGAAAATTTTTTCATCTGTAAAACTCATTGCTCGAAACATTTTAATTTAAAAACTTTGGTAAATGCTACATAACTATAGATCATCATGTTCATATTCTTAAAAACTTAATGAAAAGTTTCACTAGTTAAATCTACGGTGGTACATTCAGATTACGTTACTTTGATCTATTCAGCCATTCAAAGTAGATACATTATCAGTCACGATCTTATGAAAAATAATTGCTCTTTTCTGATTAACTAAACGTTCATATTCTTTCCCAAAGTGATCATCGACCAAACGATTCTTACGTGTATCATACTAAACTTTTGTCAGAAAAAAAAATATATAAATCGTTTATCTATCTTCGTTGATGTATCAGATGAAAATGTCAATAAATTCGATTGTGATGAATAAACTATATAATTTTATATCAGTCACTATACATAACAGTTACCATTATCATAAAATATAATCTTATATTATAAAACAGTCAAAATATACATTAATTATGTTGAAAATTTTTTTATTTAATTCATTGCATTTAATAACTAATTATGTCTATGATTTCATACTATAAAATTAATATAATGAAATAATTGTCATATTGAATACAATACCAATGAATATTTTCTGGAGTACAAAAAAAAAATACTTTTTTAAAAATAATTCATGATCTATTTTACAAAAAAAAATTAACAAAAAAAAAAACAGCTCTGTTTATCGATGAAATACAAAATAACACATTTGCACTCAAAAAGAAAAGTTGCTATAAAATAATTATAAAGAAACCTAGGGGTCTTTTAAAAAAATATATACAATAATAGTTTATTTAGGTGGTGGTTCACGTTTAATTGGTCTTTGTCTATGAAAATCTTGTTTTTGTACTTGCATACGTTCATTAAAGTATATAAAATGATTTTTAAGTTCAGCTTTTAAAGATTTTTTTTGAAAATGTTCTTCAATTATTTTATTATCTTCTCCACTATATGGAGTCCATGTTGGTGATTGATTTTTATCAAATGGATTTGGAGCTGCATTCCAAAACCATTGTACTTTTTCATCTGACATATTGTTTTCTATAAAGAAAAATTACATATTAAAATAAGACAAAAAAAACACAGTCTATAATCGACTACCTTTGCTTTACTTTACTCGATAGTTAAAATGTAAAAAAAAATCTTTGTTGTTTCTTTTTTGCGAGGCGACACAGAAAGAACGAATAAATATACTTGAAAAAAACCAACAGTGACTCATTGGATGTTTCCACAGGTATGATGAAAGAATCATAAAAGAAAGTGTTTTTTTGTTTTTTCTAAGAAACATAAGTTTCTCTCGTTGGAAGAATAGTTTTATTGTTACATCATATGAATACCAACAAAACTTGATGTTTTAACTGAATGATTGATTCTTTATGTATATGTATATATCTATGTCTGTGAAAATAATGAATGTTGTGTCAAAAGAATTCCAGAATAATTGTAATGTTGTAAGATAACAGCCGACTGATATAATCATGAGTATGGTACAATAAATAAATAAAAACAGCAGTGATAACTTACATAAACGAGAAAGAATAGGCGAGACATAAAAATACATAAATTACTTTTGTTATTTCTATATTACAAAGGAGATGATATGAGAAAAATAAGTTATATAAACATGTATAGATGAATAGAAATGATATACTCAATATAATAATTGTATTAATGACAGAAAGAGTGTAAAGATTTACTAAGCTACATCTTATTGATATCGATTTATATCAGTAGTTCTTATGTATGTAAATCAATCGTCTGTCTATCATAGTGATGATCCATAACATCAATTGTATAGTATGTTTGCCTGGTCTTCGTTGGTGTCTAATTGAAAAATGTAAACTGACATGTCTGTCTTTTTTTTATATGATGATTCTATAAACAGTGAAATGCTTTTTTCTCGTCTATATACATGTGTCCCAGCCCATCAATTATCTATTCTGCCAGATGCAATCAACTTTTGTTCAGTCTCGCGCCTCAATTGAACGATATTATCGTCTGTACTACTCACACATACTCATGATTAATCTTTTTTTTTCTCGTTCTCCTTAGAGAAGATGATGCTTTTTCCTTTCACTTATCTGATTTGATAGAATAAGCAACAACGAACATCTTCGCTTCTTACTACTAAGACGGTCATTTCTTGTCTGATGACAAGCACAGCATTTTGACGACAACAAAAATCATTAATCCCATCTATACAATTATAAATTCGAGAATATGAGTACATCGTGCCCTGGTTTTCTTGATCGATATGGAATATGGAACAATGGTATTAAATTTCTTTTGTTTTATTATATGAATTTATCAGTTATAGGTTCTCACATTAGTTTAATGTCTGAATATAAATAGAGTAAATTATACCAAATAACATATTTCCTGTATGGAATTCTTAGATAAAACGATTCATGAGCTTTGGTTTACATAGATACCTTAAAATTATCTCATCGTAACTAATTAGATGTGTTGAGTGTAGAGAAGACAAGCCCAATTTTTATACATCAATCCTATAGTTAATGCTTCAAATTTTTCTTTTTGTTTTCTATTTGCAGGTTTCGATTGTTCATTACCTCGTATTTGTTGTGGTCCAGACACTGATCGTTATTGTTGTATTCCATCTTCAACATTACATTTATCGTCTGCAGCATCATCATCTTCAACGTCATATCAATTACTTGATGATTTAGATACTTATACAATTCGTACATCAAATGATTTACTTAATGAAAAATGGTTTTTCATCCAATCATGTACTGTTGGTATATTTCTTGCTATTATTTTACTTATTTTTGTCATTATTTATTTATGTTTAACATCAATACGTTATACTAAACGTCAAAAAGAAATGTCTATTATTGAAGCACCTTTACCATCTAGATCTTCACTTTTAATTGATTCAAAACAATCTGTATCAAATCGTATATCAACAATAAGTAGTACATCAAGTGATGCTAAATCTCGATGTACAGATATATCAGTAGTCTTAAATACTCCACTTAATCTTTATCCAACAACAAATAGTCGTACGTCAACAACATCATCATCTTATTATATATATCCGAATGAATTTGAATATCTTTGTAAATAAAAAAAAAACACAATAAACAATATCTCTATATATTTATTGTATAGTTCATTAGTGACTTTTTTTGGTTTTTTTTTCTTTGGTTTAGTTTATTTAATATGTTATTAGACAGCAAGAAAAATTGAAATAAAATTTAAAAAAAAAGACAACTGTATCACATATATACATGAGATTAAAGTAAAGTACAAGAGTCTTTATCATCATCGTCATCTGATGATCGTTTCGATTTATTTTTCGATTTTTTCGATTGTCGCAAAGATGAACCAGTCGGTTGACTAGAATTTACTAAAGTTTGATGTTGCTGTTGTTGTTGTTGTTGTTGTAATTGAGCTTCGTGAAACAATCGTTCTTCTTCATTATGTAATGCTATAGCAAGATCACGACTAAATAAAATAAAATAAATTAAAACAAAAAGAAAAGAATTTATTAAAGAATTAAGACTTACTCTCGAGAAGAATCGACTGCTTCTGGTTTTCGCCATATTCGTCCATAACCATCCGTAAATAAACTATCATTATCAATATCAGTTAATGTTTCAAATACAATTGATTTATGATCTAAATAACCTTGATCAGAAACAAGTACAAGAAGTTGATTCTACAAAAAAAAAATGATTATATATTGAGCAATTTATAAGTAGTTCTAGTCTACTTTAATCAATCTAAATGGTTTATTCTTCAATGATAGAGAACTCTTCAAAATTGTTATTCACAAGAAAATTGTCAATAGATATTCTAATGTTTGACAGCTCTATTCATAATGACATGTGTAGCTCAACAAGGAAAGAGGCTGACAACCTAATCAACCTATCATAACAGCTTTTGAACACTAGTATGAAATTTATAACATAAAAAGCCACATTAAATGAACTACATAATGATGGATTCATCGTGTTAAAAGCTTTTTCTCTTCTTGGGTTATAGAATTGATAGTGAGAAGAGTTGTAATTGACTATATTTTCCTCTTTTACTCGAGCGCATAAGATCCGCTTAGTCTCAGTGAGCGACATTTTTAAGGTTGTATATATGGCAAAAAATTCTACATGTATAGTCTTAAAGATACTTTTGGAAAATACTATATATTTTTTTCATTGAGGTCAATAATTCTAGTTCAAAACAGTATTTGTTTGACAACGTCTTTATGAATACAAACTTTGACGAAGATATTATCATCGAGAAAAAAAAATGAACTTGATTGATTAGAGTCGATTTAAGTTAGTGAAATTTTTTTAATTACTTGGTTTTTCCATATTGTACTAAAATGATTATTACGAAAAAAAACAGCTAATTGATTATCACGCATTGTTTGATTTAATTGAAGAATACCATAATGTGTTAATTGAGAACGATTTTCATCGAGAAATTGTTCAATTAATAAACCTTCAAAAAAACAAACATTGAATACTAGATACTTCATGAATTTCTCTAATCAGATTTATTACTGTCGGAAGCTGAAGATAGGAATCAAACGAAGAATATTGAATATGTAAAAAGAAAAACCCGTCCTAAAGTTTATTCAACTCCAGCTAAATCTGATAGACCGATATAAAAAGAAAAAAACATTCTCGTTTGACTTAGTGGTACAATGTTGCCGAGAAGTACAAATTGAAATCGTTGAATATTTTTTTAGAACGTCTCAAAGAATGTTTTCGTATTTATTCAATTACTACCGATTGATAGAGTTTTCTAAGGACTATCTCTCTTTTTTTTTTCACACGACAGCTTTAATGCAAACGCTTGAAAACAACAATATTTTAGCTTAGAAACTTGATCCACTTCAATATGTTGAATATTCTTGGTTTGATTTCTCTCCGAAACTTTCTATAGAAATAAATTCTGGTTAAGTTAGAAGTTCATTATATAAGAATCATCCAATACATTTTACTAGTTTGACAATTTCTTTTAAGAGAGCAAAAAAAACTGTTTCTTTTTACTTTCTCGAACAAGTTCTTCTCGTTCGGAATGTCGTTGTCGAATCATTTTTTCAACTAATTGATTATAACTTGGTGCATCTGTAGTTACAATCGTTCGTAATTCTGTATCTTGTGGATCAATAACCCATCCATGAAATAATTGAATATTAAGTAAATCAAATATAATACATTCAGGTGTATATTCAAATTTATCTACACTGAAAAAAAAACACAAAAGACATACAAAGAAAATATTTCTTATCTTTTTTCGTTTACCCATCAAATTTCAAATTAACATCTAATCCTGTTTTAAGTTTATCAAGTACAGCAAGTGCATCTTGAACATTGTGTTCATAATTAATTCGATCTTCCTCAGATAATTTCTAGAAAAAAAAAGATATAAAAAGAGCTTTTGTTTTTCTTTTTGTTGTTTACCGATTGATCATGTTCGAGAATGTGTTCAGCAAGTAATGTTATAACTCGTTCTGTACTTATTGCATCTCTGTTTGGATCAAGAATAATCTATATTAAATAATTAATTTAGAAATTTTATTTTTATTTTTATTTTTTTTATAAAGAAGTTTTTGTTTTACTCGTTTTCTAAGTAAAAGAATATTAAATATAGCAAGAAGAGGACAAGGACCATTAACATTTTGTAGAAGTATTGGTAAATATTCAAAATTAAAATCAATCCATTTAATTAAATGAAAATCATTATCTTCGGACGGTTTTATATCAGCTTCTGCTTTGGATTCTATTACTTGTGAATCAACATTGGACATATCTTTACAACATGAATTTGACTGACTATTTATCAATGCTGATTCTTGTTGATCAGATGATACAATAACATTTTCCGTAATTGAACAAGATAAATCATCAACTTTTTGTGTTGCTTGATCTGATAATAATTCTGTATTAGACATGATTATTGAAGAAAGTATTTAATATAAAAATTTAATTAAATATCAACACGCAAATCTCAAAGGATGATAGAATATCTAGTAAGAATCAAGATGATTCATCTCGAAATATTACTGGTTTGACATTTGATGATAATATTTATTTTTATATTTTCTTTTTCTTGTTTTTTAATTTATTATTAGCTTTTATGAAAGATGATTAATCAATAAATATCATTTATTTTTATTAACGACATCTATTATTTAACAGAAGATTAAAATGGCGATGAAAAAATATTGTGTCAAAATTATTTATAAATCATACATTTTGATCAGATAATAATTGTAGAAGATACATGAAAGATAGAATTCAGCTGTCTAAAAAAGATAAACAAATAATAAACAAATATGGCTGTCATTCAAATACTGTCAACGGTATATCAATTAACATAGTAACATTCGCCTTAAATCATTAATCATAATGAATCGTAATATTTTATATAGATTGAAAGCAACACGGAAGATTTTTTAATTTATAGTGCATGTAAATTTGATTATGTAAATTAAAAATTTTATAAAAAAAAACATTATTGTTATTGTTTAATCTTATATCGATCACATTGAAGAATTGAATGAAAATCGTGTTCTTTTTTTTCTGATGACAAGAATTAGCTAACGAAGGAAAATCTTAAGATGATGAAAAAAATGTTGAATTCATATTTTGTTCAGTGCTAGAGCATCTATAGATTAGAACAAACTTCTAAAAGTTCATGCTGACGACAAGATGTGATCGAGATATTGACTTATTTTCTCTGTATAGATCTCGACGAGACTAGCTTATGCACAAAAGTTCAGTATCTCTGTGACATACAACTTCCTAAATACACCTGCTTTATGTTGGTATCAATGAAATACCATTTAAAATCATCATCTTTGAAGGATATTGTAATCTATCGATCCTTTAAGACTGGATACAAGATGAAATCAAATGCTGTTAATCGTCTGAAGACCTTTCTTCATAATACTTAGTGACAGATTTGCTAAACTATTTTTCATTGTACTATTTTGAATACCTTTACTGAGTTGAGTAGATATATTTTCTAATTCTTTATTATATGAATAATCATCATACTTTAGAAATATCCGATATTTATTTTGATACACTGCGCACTGTGACAGCAGTCGGATAATTTTAACTGTATGACAATAAATTTTTTTTTCATGATTGTTATATATTTTTCATAAGAAAATTCCTAGTTGAAACCTGCAATATCAAAACATAGAAACTGATTTCGATTCGGACTGATATTTTTATCATAAGTTACAAAGAATTATGAACCTTTATTTTCTTATAGAAGATTCAATTTCATTAATTTAAAATTAACGAACATTACATTACAGATTTGATATAATCATTCCTCACATGTTTCTCAATTTATAAAGATTGTTGCTTGTAGTGCACACACTAGATATCTTGAAGTAATGTCAAAATAACAAAGATTTTTTTGTTTTACTTATTTGAAAAATCAACAGAAATTGGAAAATCTATATTCGTTAAATCAATCGTTTATTATCATTGAATGTTTACTTTTTGCATAACTGTCTAACGCTTGTCTATACTACTACCAATAGAAAAAAATTGTTCAACATCTTTTTCTCTAGTGGAAGTAATGTGCAAAAACCGTAAAAGATATAAATGAGTTTTATGAAAAGTCCACTGACTCTCATTATTCTAGAACGAGTTGGTTGATAATTGTTTTTTTATTAAACAAGCAAAAGTAACTCAATAAGCGTTTAGGAAACGACAGAATAGATTCAATAATCAATATTCATATCGTGTTAACTATTTCATAGAATACGAAAAAAACTTCGATTGATTGTAGCAACCGACAGATCAAGATGAAGTTCAGATATAAGAATATTGATAGACGGCTTATTATTACTTTTTCTTTCAACACATGTTATTTTATCGATCTTCTCATGTCAGACAATCTGTCTATACGCTCATGTACATTTTTATATGCTAATATCAAAGGAAGAATTTTTGATAAAATGATATCGTACACATCTTGTATCATACTAATCACAGATCTAATACAATGTTATAAGACTCATATATAATTTAACTGAGATTTCTAGAATATTTTCTCCAGCTTGTCAGTTTCTATATACTTGGCTGATTGAAAAAATCATACATTTTATTTCTATTGAATTTGATCTGCCATATAATGTAAAAAAAAAACAAATAAACAATTTCAAATAAGAGTCCATCCTCATAGCCTGCTGCTCAGAAGATTGAACGATGGCACAGAATTTTTGCTGTAGGATTCCACATTTGCAGTAAGTGCAGATTTTCACACTTTGATCTGAAACTTTGCCCACCCCGAGGATGTCAATTAAACTGATTTGCATAAAAAATTTTAGGATTTTTGGACTAAGTTTCTACGATTTATGAAGCTTTCAAAAAATGCATGCTATATACGCGATCTATGAAAAATCTGGTCTTGTTGCAAATGTATGATTCTACAGTGAAAAATTCACTGCAACTGTTCAACGTCGTCAGAAGCAGGTCTTATGAACGAACTCTTTTTATGGTAGACATAGTTCATTAAATTCTAGAAAATACATTAACTTCTGGCCGAAAAACGAATCCACATCGACAAATGTTCTCTAGTTAGTAATAATTGCACCTATCGAATGCAGTCAATGAAATTAAGATGAACTACACTGTAGTTCAAGATAATAACGATATTTACTCTATAAAACAGGAAATCTTAATAAAATCTGAGTGAGGAAAATGAGATCAAACATTCTTTTTATGATAAAAAGAAAATCTTGTATAATTCCTAATAATAACGGGTGGGCCATAATAAATGTCCCACTTTTGCATTTCATTTTTCCACAACTTAATACGTTGTATTAAAAAAACAAAATATACCATAACATGCAGCGTGAAAAGCTCTACAATTTACATAAGACCGCTTTTTTTTATAGTTGCACTTTTTACTTTACAAGTGATCAAAATTTGGAGCGGTTAAATTTCGACTGTGCGAAAATTGATCGCAGAGAATTTTGCTTTTATACAAAACGATTATAATAAGCTGTCGAATGCAAAATGTAGAGCTTTTCTCGCTGCATCTAGTGATATATTTTGCTGTTTTTTAATAAGAGATATCAGGTGATAAAAAGATGAAATAAGAAAAAAACAATCTATCTCGTAGAAAAAAAAATACTGTTTTCGCGTGGTCAAAATTTGATTGCTTAGCTGATTTTGAAAACAAAAAGTGCACCTATAAAAAAAACAGTCTTCTATAAATTGTAGAGCTTGTCAAGCTGCATCTTGTGATGTATTTTATTTCTTTTTAATAAAACACATCAGATGATAAGTAAGAAAAAAACAAATTGGTCGTATATTGAAAAATGACTTTTTCGCAGCACCAAAATCTAATCGCTCAGAATTTTTGATAGTTTTGAAAGCAAAAAGTACAACTGTAAGAACAGCTGTCTTGTATAAATTGTAGAGCTTTTCCTGTTTCATCTAATGGTATGTTTTGTTTTCTTTTTAAATAGAAGATATCAGGTAATAAAAAGATGAAACGAGAAAAAACGAATTCATCTTTTACCAAAAAAAAAATCATTTTCGCACAGTCAAAATTTGATCGCTCTATATTTTACCGGTTTTGAAAGCAAAAAGTGTAACTGTAGGAAAAGCTGCCTTGTATAAATTGTAGAGCTTTTTACGCTGCATCCTGTGGTATGTTTTGTTTTTCTAATACAACGTATTAAGTTGTGGAAAAATAAAATGCAAAATTGGGACATTTATTATGGTCCACCCGTTAGCTTTTCTAAGATCAAAGTTAAGACAGCTTCTCAAGGTCTTCTTATTTATTATTCAGAAAAATCTCATAAATCTTATGATAAGAAAATGCGCAAATATCACAAAAGCCTTTTTATGATCTTGATAAAATTTTTTCAACCGGTATCCTTCAAGCAGTACCTTTTATATGGTGTCATTTATGAAGTATAAAAATAAGTTTCTTAAAATAATGAAAACGTTTTAGTAATATTGGCATTACATGTAGTTACGTAACATATGATATGTAGAGAGAGCTAAAATTTTAATTTAGAGTTGATCTCGGTCAAAACTCTCAGCAAGCTGAAAGATGTTTCTGATTTTGCCAATACAGTTAATTCTAGAAGTCGGTATTAATATATAGTTCTAGTTTAAGTTATTTAATTTCTTTCTAGCAAAATAGAATAATAATAAATTCTTGTATGAAGTAACCAATTAAAACAATGTTTTTGATTATATTAGTTCTGTTTTGAAAGATTGAAAAAACACGATCATGATAGAACAAACAACATTTGATTAAAACTACAAAGAAAAGGTTAACGAAAATGCAGAACAACAAAGTAGGGTATCAGTGATACTTATAATAACGAACAAGGACATTCACGTTTCAGAATCAATTTTCGCAACAACACGAGCGCAAAATTCGTCTTCTAATTGTTTCGAATCTAAATAAGTTCTCCTGACAGTTAATAAAAATCTTACAGCACTACATTGACATTCTGTTCAAGCATTTGTTGCTAGCATCGAATGAATTTGTCAAATTACACTAGAAAAGTAAGGCAATACGTCAATATTTTATTTCTAAAACGTACGAACCAGACCGACAGCTCTGATCTCGACATCTAGCACATGTACTATGAATATCAACCTCTATGGGTATCGCAGTATACGAGTAAAGAATATTGCTAGAGGATATCAAAATTGATTTTACGTTTGTTTTATTTAGAAGGTTTGTTAATATAACTTTAAACTTTCTAATCTTCTGTAGCAAACAGAAGTTTCAAACAATAAAGTTGTTGTTTTTATCAACTAACAAAAAAGAGAATTCTTTTCGCATAAAATAATAAATCGATTTCACTACTGTTTTTGTATTATTTTCATGACTTTAGACAAATGACGCTGTTTAATAATAGACGACGAAAAAAAACAATCAGGTCAGATATGAGTAAGAAGTATGATAAGGATTAGAGTTTTGAGTGGATTACAAAAGTTTGCGAAGATCAATAAATAATAAGCATTTGCTTTTAACAAAGGTTTGTATATTGATATCTTTTTCGTTTTCACTGTTTTCGGAAGTAAATATTCTCTGTATACCTATTCACTCTATATAATTCTTCTTCCTCGTTTGTCAATATAGACATTATATATATATATATATATATATATATCATAAAATAATATTGATTTACAATCGTTTAAATGTATATAACTAAACATATAGTTATATCCTATTGAAAACATTGAGGTAAGACAAATCTAAATCTTGTACGAACTAATTTTTCTTTCTTTATCACAATCATGTTAAATATTTAATTTTATAATAGGTCATGTATTTCTCCAAGAACAAAGTGACATCAATAATACCATCAAGAATCAGATCTGATACAACTGATCAAATTATATCAGACCAAAATGAATCACGTTCGAGTTCTGTTCATAGAGGATCGTCACATCATATTGTTAATGTTTTGACAGATAGACAGACGACAATCACTAGAAAAGTCAACTGTTGTCGACGATGTTGTACAAAAAAAAATCTAAAAGAACAAGCTTTATTAATAGCAACAATTGCTGCTGTTATACTTGGTATTATTATCGGAGTTGCTCTTCGAAGTCTTAAATGTTCTACAGGTGAAATGACTAAAAATAGAATTTATCAAAAATTTTTCAATAGAAAAAAAGAATTTGAAAATTTATTTTTCACATGATACAAAAAACTTATGTTTGATTATAGACGATCGCATTGATGGATGTCGTATTACCAAAGAAGATATAATTCACATCGATTTTCCCGGCCAAATCTTTGTCAATATACTTAAAATGCTTATACTTCCATTAATTGTTTCAAGTATTATTTCATCATTAGCTCAACTTGATGCACAATCTGCAGGAAAAATGGGTGTTCGAGCAATTATATATTATTTAGCAACAACATTGATTGCAGCTATTGTTGGTATTATTCTTGTTTTAACTATACGACCGGGATTACGTGTTGGTACAGTACAAATTAAACCTGATTCGAAAGCAGCTGAAGGTCGAACAGTTGATACAGTATTAGATTTATTCAGGTAAAAATAAATAATAATAATAAGAAAAAAAAACAAATACTTTTTTGCTTATAATAATATTTAGAAATCTATTTCCTGATAATATTATGGAAGCCGCATTTCGTTCAGTAAGTATTTTTATAAAAACAATAATTAATAAAATTATTTGCATTGCTTAGTTTGCTACTGATCTTAAAGTTAATAGAACAGTAATTGCTGGTCCTAATGGAACAAGTAATATTATTTTAGATTTCTAAATAATAATAATAATAAATTTCATTAATATATAAACATATTTAGGTTATAACAAAACTATTTACAAGGCAACAGTAGTCAAACGTGATAATATTAATGTACTTGGTTTACTTCTTTTTTGTATAGTATTCGGTATACTTATTAGTCGTTTAAAACAAAAAGCAATTATATTAAAACATTTTTTTGAAGCAATGCTTGAAGTTGTTATGCAACTTGTACGTATTGCTATGTTATATAGTCCTATTGGTATTTTTTTCCTTATTGTTGCAAAAATACTTGACATGGATGATCTTCGAGATTTTCTTGGTTCATTAGGTCTTTATATGGCGACAGTTTTAGTTGGTTTATTTATACATGGTTTTATTATTTTACCTCTAATTCTTTTTATTATTACACGTATAAACAGTTTTAAATATATACGTGGAATGAGTCAAGCATTAGTAACAGCTTTTGGAACGGCTAGTTCATCAGCAACATTACCTGTAACGTTTCGATGTGTTGAAGAAAAAAATCATATTGATCCAAGAATTTCACGTTTTGTCTTACCTGTTGGAGCAACAGTAAATATGGATGGAACAGCATTATATGAAGCAGTAGCAGCTATTTATATTGCTCAACTTAGGGGAATTCCATTAGATGCTGTGAAAATTATTGTAACGAGGTAGAAAAAGATTCAATCAAATTTAGATACATAGATAGATATGTGTTAATTATTTAGTTTGACAGCAACGTTAGCATCGATTGGTGCTGCAAGTATACCCCAAGCTGGTCTTGTTACTATGGTTATTGTTCTCAATGCACTTGGCTTACCAGCTGAAGACGTTAGAATTATCTATGCTGTTGATTGGCTTCTGTAAGTTGATAAAAAAAATATTTATCTTTTTTTTTTATTATAATCTCGTTGTGTTAATAAATCTTTTTTTCTTTTGTTATTGTTAGCGACCGATTTCGTACTGCAATCAATGTATTTGGTGATTCGATTGGTTGTGCTGTTGTACAACATTTATCACGTAAAGAACTTAATGCACCTGTAAATCAAGAAACTACAACTGCAGTTGCTAATATAAATGATCCAGATACTGTTCGACGAATGTTACTATCTGCAAATACAGAACATGATACAGGGACACCTAATGGCACTGTTATATACCCACCAAATAATTTACTATCTACTACTCATGATAATCCAGCGTTTACAAATTCATCAGAAATAAATAATGATGATCAAGCTAATAATATATATAAGACAAATTTCTAGACATAACTCTAGCACACAATGTTTGTCGAACAAAACAATAATTATTTTGCTATTGAAACTATATGCATTC
Source organism: Rotaria sp. Silwood1 (assembly GCA_905250075.1). Classification (NCBI taxonomy): domain Eukaryota; kingdom Metazoa; phylum Rotifera; class Eurotatoria; order Philodinida; family Philodinidae; genus Rotaria; species Rotaria sp. Silwood1. The sequence goes on along the minus strand of CAJNOP010000018.1, from coordinate 1,437,460 downwards.
TTGTTTTTTTTGTAATAATTTTGTATAAAAATAAGTAGATAGAATTTTGTTTGCACATGAATACTGGTAGACTGATGTAATTAATATGATACAATAAAATATTTTTGATTAATATAAAATGATGGGCAAAAGTTTCCATCTCAGTCAATCTCGACCATTTTACGTAGTGGAGATTTAAAAATTTTTGCACACCTACTTTACCAAAAAAGTAAGTCATTGGCATTGCAGAGTTGTGATTATTGAATTACAAAGGAAACTATGATGAATAGCATCTGTTTTTGTTGTCAATCTTACAATTGTGGAAAGAAGAAGTATTCTTTATCAAGTTACTCTTCAATATGTAATGCTATTTTTCAACAATTTTTATTTCTTATTTCATTGAAGTTCATCAATCTTGTCAAAGACAATGTTTATTATACTGTAATCATTGATGTGGAAGGAAAACCATTTACTGCCCTTTAGTAGTTAATAACTTAGTGATAGTTCAATGAAACGAGTTCAAACTATTTGAGAAATTTTTTCTACCTATCAGTGTTTCAGAAGTGAATCCAGCACTAAAAGGAAATGGAAAATAGACGATAATCTATTTTCATTACAAGAATCTAGAAACCTCAATCTTCAAGCAAATATGAACTTATCTTTTGAGTGAAGAAAGATCGTAGATGATAGTTCAGCTACTTTAAAAAAAATATTAAAAATTACTGAAATCTTTATCTTTTCGTAATTAAGAAATAAAAGCTCCGCAATGTCAATGATGTATATTCTTAGAAAAAACCGTGTACACAAATTTTCAGACCTGTAATACATATAATGATCGAGATCGATTGGCGCGAAGTCTTTTGTTCACTAGTGTAAAATGGATTGAACGGAAAAAGTATTTCTACGTAATCACTATATATTATGAATCTAATAAATCTATTTCATGACATCATCGATAAATATAACAACGTATAGTTTGATTGATTCTATTAGTACTATTAAGGCGATAAACATCTATGACAGTTCTCTTGCAGCTTTAATGAAAGAAGAATATTTATCGATATATAATACTGACTGTATGCTATTATAGAATAAGAATGTCATCAGTCTCCATATGAGAGAAATATCAGCTAAACAGATGAGATTTTCTCCTTTATCTTGTTCATCATCTGTCATTCATCGTTTTTTTGCTTGTCTTCATCATCGAATAGAAACGCATATTGAAGATTAATATATCCTTTATTTTCTTCAATATCTCATCAGCATTTATTCTTTCTTCATGCTAATTGTTTTACTATTACAATGCTTCATAGATTGAACGATAATGGCAAGAACTACTATGATTACGACTACAACTACAAGTTCGACAATAATAGTACCACATGGTAAATCACCGAATACTATCTGTAGTGGATTTATTGATATAAATGGCATTTGGAATAATGGTTCGTTTTCTAACATCAATGGCAAAAAATTTCTGTTTTTTATTTTAATTTTATAGGTTTTGTTTGTCCAGTGCAAAATTTTATTCAATATTTTTGTTGTGAAACAAATACATATCATTATTGCTGTGCACTGGATCATTATTTATCAGAAAGAAATTCTCATAGTGAACAAACTTATATGTCTGGTCAATATCAACCATCAAATCATATTATAATTAATGAAAATTATAATAATTCATTTATTAATAGATCTAATATTATAGATAAACAATTTGAACAATTTCAAAAAGTTTTTATACCAATTTTTTTACTTAGTTCAAGTATTCTTTTTCTTATTGGTATAGCTATATGGTTTTGGTTATATAAACATAAAGCATTCTATGCAATGGAACGAGATAATTTTAATAAAAAAAATCAAACATCATCAAGATCATCGCAATCAATGTTTAATAATTTTTTAAACAAAAAGGAAAACAATATTCATATAAATATGAAACCCGACGTTCAACGAATATCATATCCATCAACGGAAGTTTAATTATCATCATACGTATATATTTGTTTAGTAACAAAACATGATTATCTTATGCTTGTTGAAGTAATTAACTGTCGAAATTGATTTATTATATTACGTCAAAACAGTATTCTATGATGATCGTTGTTGTTTGTATTGTTCCGTCCATTGTATTGCGCATTGGTTTTATAGATATTTAAAGAGCTTTTGTTTTTGTGTATTTAAAGTTTGTCGACAACTAGCTTATTTTAATAAAGAAGTAATAGAATTATCCTAAAGTTTATATCTGCAAAAATGAGATTCAAATACATAATGCATTTCCATGATGTACTCAAACTATTTTTATTTAGAAATAAAAACAAGAACTATGGTATTGATATTGCTAGGTTTTTTGTAGTTCTTGATTACAATTGTCAATATAATATTTGGCTTGTCAATACAATTAGTTTTTATTAATATAAATCATTAATTTACTCAAAATATCAGACATTTTAATTTGTGCATTGTGTTAGTCAAAACATGAACTCAGATTATTTAATATCAAGAGTAGTATATTAATTTATTTTAAGTCGGGAACAATACTGATTGGTAAATAAATACATACGGACATAATGTGACTTCTAGTTGTAATAAACACATCATTTATATGCTTGTTTTTGTTTGTCAAACTCATCGGTATAATCGAAGTATGTAATAGTTAAACTTTAGAACAACTCATTAAATTTATCACTCTTGCTTCGATATGATTTGATCGACTAAAATACATAATTGAAGTTCATTAGTTCGATCAATTAACTATTTATCGATCATTTTGTGCATATTTCTAATATCTTCATGAAATTATCTTGTTAAATACATGCAACTGTATCAATATTTGGATTGTTAAAATCAAAGATATCTGACCTCATCAATTAATTTATTATTGATGATTTTCTTTACTTTTCATTTTTCATGCATCTATGAAACAATATTCTGATTAGATGTATCAGTTACTCGTGATTGATTGTTGTCTTGATATTGTACTTGTGAACTATGGCAATATAATATTCATTTACCCAAATGTAGGTTGCTTCATATGTACTACAATGGCTGATCGACAAAAATCGTTCCTCAAGTACTGATCGAATATTTCCATTTCGACAATGCTAGGTTTATTAACGACGTCTTGATTCAATACTTGATGATGTTGATGAATAACTAGCAATAATTACGCCACTTGATGCTTTTGATAATTGTGATGATACAAACTCAATTGTCTTTTCTTAAGTATCTGATGAATCTGGATTAATAACAAAACTTATAATAACTTAGAAAGAAAAATGTGTCACATATTCGATCTCAATTATATTATCATCACTAACTATAAAATATCAAGTAGTTGCAATTGATTAGAAACTATGAAATTAGAGTTTATTATCAGAATCACTCAAGTCATAAAAAAAAGATAAAAGATGCTCCAATATGAGAAGTGTAACATAGTGAATTATCTACTTGAATAAAAATTAACCTTGAGATTTCTAGACTGAACATAAATAACTAAAATGGTATATCACTTAGAAAAGTGATTCGATTAGTTAAAATAGTACCTTGAACATTTTAACTTTTTTGACAATAATTATTCAAATTCACAATACACAAAAACGATACTTTGTATAAAACATAAGATGATAATATACTTTATTGCTATTTCGATTGCAGCAAGATCAATGACTACAATTGCATCCGTTAGTTTATTGGACTAATGTTTGATTGATATTACAATAATATTCGTTCTATGTATCTACATCAAAAGAAGTTTGATATTGACGTAATGTGAAGAGTGCTAAAATAGCCTTTTTCTACATTGAAATATATTCAATTTTTAATCTTAGCCCTTGAAGATGTTCTACCAAATTCATTATTTAAGGCACCGATTGAAGTGGTCAGTAAAATAAATCAAATGATGGGTATTACTGAAATTATCAGTATTTTAATTACGAAACGATCAGTTTCTTCTATATACTTATAAAACAAGCAAAAACTGAATATAAATTTGATCAGTAAGAACATACAAATTTGGTCAATGAAAAATAAAGATTTTATCAGCAGAAAAAATTTTTCTATCCATATTAAGTATAATTAAGTATAAGAAAAATGATTTAAATAAAAAATACACCTCATTTCTTTCTCTCCTAATGAAGTTGTCTTTTTCTGTTGGTAGTAGTTGACAATATTTTAAACCAATAGTCCTACTACTAGTAATGACATATTTGCATATATGTAGTTCTTACATTTCCGGTTTGAAATGCTCGAACGATTTGTTATAACTTTATTATACCATCATGACATATTTTTTGTATGAATCTTTTTTGTTTTTACATTTTCATCAATTCTACAAAGTTTATCATAATGATCATCGTATCTAGTTTCAGTTTTATAAACAATAACTTAATTACTGTCTGCATGATGTAATAGACGAATAATTGTTCTATATTGATGTTCATGACGCTTGGCTTGGTTACATCTTTAATAAAACAGTTCTTATTTCTCTTTTTATAATTCCTACAGCGCTTTGACTATTCATTAGCATTATTAAATATAACCTCGTTAACCTCATGGTGTTAAGTTTTTTTTAAAGGTCATTCATTATCATTTATCGTACAATTTTCTTCCACAATCTCTTGGTCCTATACACCACTTTCATATTGAGCAATTTCTATCACGTCTATTTTTATTTACTCGTTGATACTGAACTAAAGTTGCAGGAAAGAATAGTTGCAAAGTGTACAGATATGTATATCGCATAAATCATTTGTGCTACACAGTACAAGAAAAGAAGGAAAGGGGGAGAAAAAAAACGCAAATCATACTATAACGCATTTCAATTTCTATATTTATCTTTTGATTCATCTGACTGTTAGTACATTTTGTTTACTAACTTTTAAATTTATTAACAAGCCTACTTGATCATTAACTGATCATTTAAATTATTTTATGATTTTATGATTATTTAACTCGTGTGAAAATGGTATGCAAAATAACAAGTACAGACATATTCATATGATTATTTTTTAGTATATCATTAAAATATGAAAGAAAATAATTTTGACAAGTATCAATATTATGCTTTGATTTCTCATTCTTTTGTTCAAACAGATTTCATATTCTTACAATTGAAAGAATTACATAATATATTTTATGTATTGTGTTCGAATATAATCCAATCTTGACAGAAACTTAATTTGCAACGACAAAATATGATGCTACTCTATCAATTAGAATTGAATATTTCAATTTTTATCGAGACTAAGTGAACTAATAAGATGATTATCATTTTTAATTCTCTAGCTATTGGTGTCTTCTCATTTCACTTTTTCAAGTTTGAAATTACTCAATTTTCGAAAGTTAAATTTTACCTATAGTATCTATTATAGCAGTATGAACATTTTGGTCCATTATCTAATGTCATGCATCTATTCTTGATAATAACCTTGTTATTTCTTTTATTGTTAGGTTTTCTGCCTACATATTTGTTTTTGAAAAGCGTGATAAATAGTATATATATAAAAAAAAATATGAGACTAGCAAAGAATGAATCATCATCTAATGACTCGGATGTATATTATTGACTACTAGAAATATTTGAAGCAAATAAACACAAGCGTCAATACGATGTATTCATCGTTGAAAAAATACATACTATTGGCTATGCAATGATGCATGCAATAATATAAAAAGATGCACAAGGCAATCAAAATCATATATGTTTGGTTTACCTATATAGAAAAAACCAGCTTTATTTCACTATCAATCTGATTTATTTCGACAGACGATAATTATCACTTCACAATGGCTTCTTCATCTTCTTCGCCTGAACGTCTTAAAGGTCTTCTCTCCGTAACTGTACTCAAGGCAAATAATTTAGTCAAAAGTGATTGGTTCGGTGAGAACGATTGTTATGCGGTTGTTTCAATTGAACCTCTTCCGATGGGAAGCGATACGAAATCTGATAAGAAGAAAGAACAAACGGAAACATATCAGAAAACACAGATTCACAATGGTTCCAATCCTATTTTCAATGAGAAATTTGTATTTCCTGTGCCACAGAAATTAGAAGCTTTATACGTTCAAATATGGGATGCAGATTATGATAAAGACGATCTATTGGCTCATGGAACTTTAAGTTTACTAGACGATGAACAGGGCGGTCAATATGATACGAATTTGAACAAAGAATGGCTTCATATAGCAACCGTATCAATGCTCACTGAAAACGGTGGAGATGGTGGTACAGTACAACTCGTACTTCGTTTCGTTCCTGAAACAACTGCTGTGTATATGGGCAAAAAATTCAATGCTGCCCAAGCAGAAATCAAGAAAAAAATAACGCAGCAAGTAGTTGCAAAAGCAACTGACCTTGCCACAGAAAAAATTCGAGCATACGTTGGAATTGGTGATTAATACTTACAAACTTAAGACTTATGATAATCTTTTGACTTTTATCGATGTAAGCACAATATTAGCTTAGGAAAACGACACATTTGCATTTGTTATTCTTTGAATTTTACAGAAAATAAAGACTAATTTGCGAAAGATGAACTATGCATAATATTAACAAAATTAGAAATAGAAACATTAAAATGCAGCATTCTAGTGTTGTACTCTTTAGCATGTAAAGAAATATATCTTAACTGTTTTAGATTTCGAAGATCAATCACAAAATGAACAGCATTTTGTTTATAAATTACAAAATTTTGAGTATTTTCGACAAAGTATATTGTCATGACATTTAAGAAAAGAGAATATGCAAAAAGTGGTCATATTCCAGAAATCATTGTCTTTTTTTTGGTTCTTATTTCATCATCATCAGTATCATGTATAAATATCATTGAAGGCACTTGAATATAGATCAACGGTTTTCAATTGAACATAAATCTTTCAGATTTATTAAATATAAAGATTTATGTTTTTGAATTTGTTGAAATTAAAAGAGAAACATTTTATATAAATTGAATATTAGTACATATGAACTTTCATAATGAACATCAACTAATGTTATTGTATGGTAATAGCAAGCCAGTCTAAGCTATAATAATCAATAGATTTCATCGAATTGGAAGAATATGGCAAAAGTTTTGTGCCATTAATAATTAATGATCTATTAGCTAAGTCTTAGTATAGGCACTATCGATGATTGGAACATAATGATATTCATTTTACTGTTCATGTTAAACCAAAACATGAACTTGTAAACATTAACAAATATATTAATTTTTGTTAAGACTGAGTCACAGTCATAATCTTATCTTTCTTTAGACAAAACAATATTTGCAGTATTGTATTTTCTCTGCGCATCAGGTCATCGTTTCAGGATGTGTTCAACGAAGACTTTACAGCGATGACTAATGGAGCAATTATCCATGGATAATGTACGCATTTCAATCTATTTGACAATCGTAGCCACACCCAAAAAATGGCTCGATTATAGCCATAGGATATTTTTTTCTCAGACACAATCTATCTTATGTGTCTAAAAAGTCTTGAACGATCTCATATACTTTGTTTCAAATACTCAGAATATCCCAAAACTAGTGGCCGAGGTACTTTAATATTTTTAAAAAAAAGTTTTCTGTCTATATGGATTGATGGTATAAACAACATTCTATTTTTCTGTACTCTTATATTATTCTTCAACTAATATCACATTAATAAAATTTTAATAAAACTTATTTGGTTATGATATGTGACGGTTACATCAGTTCATATTGCCGTCGATATGTATTCTCTGCTTGATTTTCTGTTTGGTCTTTTCACCTCTTGTCTTTATTCTTTTTTCTCGGCCCTTTTAATGCCTAACTTTTTACACACATGTCTGGTTCGCGATGTTTGCATTGGTAGTTCATTAGTAGGTGCTCAAAAACTTAAAGAAATGAATTTAGATTACGTCTCGCTACTGTTCATCTTCATTTTGAATGAATAAGAAAAATTTTTACTTCTTCATTAAAATGCAAATTGTACTTTATATTCAAGAAAGAGTTTTTCATGATCAATTGTGTTCTGTTTCTAGTGACGAAGCTCCCTCTCGTAGGACAGTTGAAAGATGGTCGAAATGGTTTTCTTAAGATCAATAAGAGCTGGAAAACGAAGCTTGAACTACTTGTTTCTGCATTTGATTTTCGTTTCGCTACAGCTACTTTTTGTATGTTCTAATATATATATAGACAGGTACGCATTATAGAAGAGAAAAATAAAGAGGATATCTATCGAAGATAAATATGAACTAATATAACCATCACACATCACAACCAAACAGGTCCTATTGAAATTTTATTAATACGATATTAGTTGAAAAATAATATAGCGGCACAGAAAAGAGCTTCATGGTTGCTATCATTCCATATAGAGAGAAAGTTTCTTTAAGATTTTTATAAGGATTTGAAGTATCTTGATCGCTAGTTTTGGTATGTCCTAAATACTATTGTGCACAATTGATGTTCTCGAGATCAATACCTTCTCATATTCATCGTTTATTCACATATAAAATGGATGTCAATCAAGTTACATAAGATTGCAGATCGTAATCAGATAATCACTAATGGACAATGGCATATGATCTATAATGGCTAATTCAGCTTTCAATGATTGATACATTGACTCACGATTCATCATACACATTTCGTACAGTTCTAGACGACAATGGCCATCCAGAAGTGGGTATAAGAAAAGCATGATACTATCAAGTCCGTTTGTTAGAAAGAATGATTGAACATGATAATTTGTCCAATGAGTAAGGCAGTGGGGCAGTTCGCTGTATAAATAAATAAAATAGGATAGAAAAATTTGAAAAGAATCCTTTTACTCGTATTTATTTTCTGTCATAGATTGTCTGTAAAATTGATAGCTTCTGATTATTCCTTTATTCTATTGTAGAATTATGAAATGAGAAAAATACTTCTTAGTCTCCTTTAGGTTCAACTAGAAATCATGAGGTAATTTGTATCGATGAAGGCACAATCGACTAATATTTCTCATAATCTTATCATCAGTCAAAAAAATATTTTCTACATTTGAAGAGAAAGTTTTTCTTAGATAACATTTTCATAAGTATTTCGTTTCATGTGACACACTTATTTTCGGTTGAACTAGTATCGAAAACAACTTTTAGTTTGATGACTTCTTCACTTATGAGGTTGATAAAAAAACTTACACGATAAGAGGTTGCCCGATAAGTGTCAGTTTCTTCAATGAGTTAAGAGATGTTGGGAGATATACCTTGCTGGTCTTTGCTCTATAGATTCTATCTTTGAATGACTAGATTTCATTTGACGATGCTGATCTATTTCCTTTGTTAATTTATCATACACCAATTTAAATTCGTTCTTGACGAAACCTACGTAGCCTCTTCCGCTCATCATAATACTGGGTCATTCATCGAGTTTATAATGAGATTTCATAATCAGTGGAATCAAACGACAACGTCGTTCAAATGTACAATGTGCTTCTGATTGATAATAGACATTTTGTTTGTATATATCGGACATACATATGAGAACAAATTCTAAATTTTCAATAGCTTCTGCCATTTCAATCATTGTAGCTTCATGCATCTGATCACGATCAATCAAAACATGAAATCAATCTCGAAAAGTCTTTCATGAATTTGATAACATAATTGTCGATCGCTATATGAATAACTTATCATAATATCATATTGATACGATTTTAAAGTTGTCGATTTAGCAACAGTTTCACCTTCTTTGTCTAATTTTCAAAGAAGACCTTCAGCAGCTCGTTGTAAATTTGATTTATCCAAATTAGTATTACTTGCTAGATTTCGAATTTGTGTCATAAAATCTGTATCCTTTCTGAGAATCGTTAAAGCATCATTATTGAACGAAAATGCAAGAAGAATTTCGAGAACTATTGTTTGTACTTTAATCAGATCAGATTTAGTTTCAGTGATACATCGCATAAATATGGAAAATACATTTTGTTTTATTAATTCGACTTTGACTTGATCATGTTGAACAAAATCTAACGAAAAATAAAAGGACTCGTATGAAGAAATTGATAAAAGCAAAATATAACTCACTTTTCAAACTTTGTAATATACTATAGAAGCGTTCCATTTTCTTCGGATCATCAATTGTATTTGTAAGAAATTTAAGGTATATAGACGCAAGTTTACTGGGAGTTTCCATCGTTTTAATATCTGCTTTTGGCATCAATTTACCCAAACAACGATAGATATTCAATTGTGTTTCATCTTGTTGAACATCGGTCATTCGAAGTAGCATTGAAACTAAATTCGGTATAGTTTTCATAAAAGTTAATAGGTTTGGAATCAATGTAAAATCATATAAGTGTTGTATGATAAATCTTTTTATCGAAATAACATTCGAATCATTAGATGAATGTTGTAGCATCGATGACAAAAATGATGTCCAATGAGAAACAAATTTATAATAATCATCGTTAAATTCTTTACTTGAAATATTGACAGTTTCCCATTCGAGAGGACGAATAAGCGAATAGGTTAAATGACGTATCATAGCTCCAACCGTTTTAGAGCAATGTATAATTAAATCTGCAGAACAATTTATCATTCATTGAGTAAAAGGACTTAGTAATTTTCGTGGTATTTGAAGAAAAAGTTCTGAATCACGGTTATCTGAATAATTTTTGACATACAATGTACCTGTACTAAGAATCAATATTTGTCGTTGATTGAGTTCTTGTGAAAAATTATGTTTCAATTTTTTTATCATTTCAATAGAATATGAAGAACATAAACATTTAGAAACAGCTAAAATTAATGTTCTAGTTGATGAATATTCTTTTATTATGCTTTGTAGTCTTTCGAAATATTGAAATGCCATTAGTAGGATATGAATCGAACTTAGAAGAGAATCATTTAAGTATTTGCCGTCGGTACCAATCGCGTTGAGACAATTGGCAAGTTCATCAATTAACGGTTAATGGAAAAGAAATTGTTTAACTAGGTGAGCATTTGTATTATTGATATGTTTGCTGATATTTGCAAATAATGCTGACAGATCACGTAACAATTTGCATGCAATATCTGTATATTGTCTTCTATGAAGATAATCGATAATGACACAATCACGTAGGATGATAAAGAGCGGATGTATAATAAGTCCAGGATCGGCAAGGTGTTTATTCTGAGATGAAAACTGAACGAATATGGGAACGATTTTTTTTGATAAATGTAATATTCACAAGGGAATTATTAGATTGCTTTATTTCGGAAAGGAATACATCAAATGATGCTTTGAGTTGTTCGACGGTGACAGTTGCATCTTGTTCTCAATTTGTGGTACAATTTGAGAACAATTTTGTACTCATCTTTTATGGTTCATTTGAGAGAAAAACGTAGCTATTGACAGTTCAAGAAACTTTATAATGTATATATAAGTAAAAGAAAAGAATGAAAATAATTCCCAGATATCACTCAAGTGATGACTCGAACTGAGTTGTAGAAAATGATTTTCTAAGGCAGTATAATTATTTCAAGCGTATCAATCAATGGACGGTCTCTTCTCATATCTAGCAAGTGTACAAATAAACGTGCAATATATCTTAAGAAAGAAAACTAATCCTTAAAAATAAAAAAGCGAAAAACTGTATTTTTTTTGCATGGACTTCTAGGCGCACATATACATACACATGCAACTTTCTCTCATAATCACAGTCAGATTCTATCCTGAGTGATTAACTACGCATGAACACCATTTTATGATGAAGGTGACATAGACGAGGTTTGTTTCCTATGCGGGTTCTCTCTTCAGTTTTATTAAAATGTATCAGATTCATAGAAGCTGCTGTCAATGAATTTGAGATTTCTTTGAAAAAAATATGTAACAATATTTATTTGCGTTACCTTAACAATCTTGATTGGCTACGTCTTCCACTTGCTTTCTTTCACCGAAAAGCAGACGACGAGAGAATAATTAATAGAACCACTTTCTTTCTCTTTCCACATGTCATATCTTTGATGTAACGTTTGCTTAAATTGATCCTCCTCTGAACAGAAGAATATTGTTCTCATCTCTACTATTTATGCCTGGAAATGATGCATTGGTGCAGAACATTGTTCGATGCGAAAGATAAATCTCATGTACATTTAGAACTTTTGAAATATGGGTGTGGTTGTAATGTGAGTCTTCTTTCTATTGACACCCACACCTTAGAAAGAAATTAAATAGGAAATCTTCAAAAATAGTTCGATTCTGAACTATAAAAATAGAAGATATTGACGGAATGCTGACACAGTAATTATGTATAGACTATCTGATAATAATTAGGTACCGCAATTACGTCACACGAATCAGATTACAGTTTATTCGTAAATTTGTAGTGTCTGAGGGAAAAAATAAGGAAGCTGGCTCTCTCTCTTTTATTGCTATGTTCTATGCTATATCAATAGCACCCATTATCAGAAAAGAGAAGCATCCATTTCACTACGATTTATGTAGTGTACAAGCAACATTGATAATTACATTCAATGCAGTGCTCTATTCAAGGAAAAAGAGAAGTCCAGAATATCTGAAATCATGCATGGTAATCTCTACAATTTGTTATGATAATTCCTCTTGACTCTCGTCTAATATGACTGCTAGACAGGTTATTATTATCTAATATTACACTACTCTTTGAATAATATTCTTTTGGTCAATCATACCAAAATCTAATACCAATGAACGATCGTGTGCAGTAAATACCTAATTAGATCAGAATGTAGAGGAGAAATACATATGAATACGAGTCTTGTTACTAACTCAAGATACATTCAGTTCTATGGAATTCCTTGAAGGGTCACGAAATTTTGCTCAACTCTAGCAAATTTACGCAGAACGCATACTTTTCAACATTTAACATTGATAGATAGTTGCCATCATTCTCAAAAGATCACTTTCTAAATTTCGTGTAACACCTATATTTTTAAGAATATGGATGTAAGCGGAATTTCGTTTTCAATAAAAAAAAATATGATTTTTATTGAATTTATCCTATCAATGAATTCGATTATTTATTTCAAAAATTTAAAAAGAAACAAAGAGTCACTGTAAATAACAAAACGATAACAACAGAGAAGTGGCTAGTATAAATGAATTCAAATGTCATTCAGATAACTTATTGTTGATTGTTACTCGAGTCATGTTCACTCTCGCAAGTGACATCAATTCGTCGAATTTTACCAGATGAGGTAAATGTATACATGGTATTCCATATTCTGTTGTCATGCGACACTACAGCTTGTATTGTGTTTTCGTCTCGATTTTCATTAACATACTTGAGAACCTTCCATTCAGCCGCTCGTTTTGTTTCATTTTCTTTAGTATAATATTCTCGAGCTTCATGAATGTTCTTGTAAACGACTTTGGAATCTACGGTTTTCTGAACATTGTCTTCGAGAAGAAGGTCAAGTTGATTGACATCACCATTGCTAGCAGCTGCAGCAAAATGTTCGATGATGGCCTTGTGTGATTGACTCGAAGGTTGTGACATAATAACCAAGATTTATTTCAAAGATTTACTTTGTGTCTTCGAGCAAAAGCGAAAGAATGTTTTATTGCTTCAAGAAATGTAATCGAACTGTTGTATCTATATGTTATATATAGGCAATAACACGTTGGTATTTTTTCTTTCAAATTTTAGCACACTCATATAAACAAAAAAACAAATGTTGATATGTCTGGATAGGAAGGTGAGTAAGTGTAGCAAGAAAAAAAAAGAAAGTAACTGCGTCAAACTTTATTGACTAACATTGGCCCTGTATTTTATCTTTTCTTTTTCACACATGGCATGTGCACACTCATCAAACTGCTTTTTCCCGACATTATCGTAAGGTTCACTAAGTGCAGATTTTTCATGTACAAACTGTTAGTGTTCTATAATATATGCATATGATTGCATTTTTCAAAAATAATTATTGAACCACTTTGTTATGGCTCTTCTAGTTAGCATCTTCTATTCATATATTCATCATATATTTTTGCTGATAATATATTTCTTCAATAGAGATACGTACAGTGAAATCTTAAGTCAAGACGCCAGTTTTTTTCTAAATATAAAGATTATATTATCGTTGGGTCTTCTACGTGTTCATTTGGCGAAATTTTCAAATTAAGTTTTATAAATGTCACCTACCTAGCACCAGAGTTGCTACGTATGAGAATCCAAACCCCAGAAAGATTTTCGACAATCAGTGTTAACTTCTTAAAACATGTTTTTCATAGCCAGAGTATCAATAATGTTATTCTTCATTTTTATAAAATATTTCAACAATCTGGTTTTGACCAGAAAAAAATCATAAGCTTCTGCTCGAGATACAGATGATTTTAAACGAATTTTTGAATCAGTTTCAAACCCATATTAAAAAAAAATGTAAGCAAAAGTCAACATTTTATTATTTTCAAAAGTTTTTTTTAATAGTTAAAGTACTTACAAGTGAACCTTTTTAAGTACTTTTTGAAGTCGAAAAAGTATGAGAAAATACTATAAAAAGTGAAAAATAGTAAGAAATGTTACTTTATTTTACTTTATTAAGATTAAAAATGTACTTAAAAGTGATTTTCGTTCACTTTTATTTAACATGGAACCTTCATGATCATCAAATCCATAGCTTTCAATAATATCAGTTAACTGTTGCGCGTAAAATCCTTAGCTGATAATATGACTATTTATTTAGATTTACATAACCAGCATAAACGCTTTTGTAATTAATCAATTAATGCTATCTTTCTCGATAGGGCATAAATAGTATCTGCTGATTGTGCAAAAAGTATGTGGACGTCATGATGCAACAGTCAAATGAAAAGTATGGTTCTCAATTACCACTTGATATAGTTAAGTAAACAAGTTATCGAGTGCTTGTAGGTCAGCAACTTCAATTTCTACAAAATTATGGTCAATTGCTGGAGCATCAATAGTTGTAGTATTTGGTGGATAAATGAATAAATGTATTAGCTGATCATCGCTAAGATGCTCTTCACCACTTCAATAGGTTGTACTTGTTTTGGCGTTATGTTTTCGCTCAAATTGTTTGGATCTGGTATTCATTGTTTTATTATTTCATGAAGTGGAGTTATTTTTATTACTGAAGCAACTCCATTATTTTTGCAATCCATTCTTAATCCATGATTTGAAACGAATCAAAAGAATGTTTTCATCGAACGGATGAAGCAAAAGTTTTGCATTAATTTACCTTTTGATATAGTAACGTATTGAGATGTCCTAGAAAGTTCTTTCTTTTGTTAGAAAGAGCAAAATGTCTAATGGAAAAATCTTAACACAAACGGCAACAGAAACCTCTTCTGGGATTTTGATCACAGCTTCTTAATTCAACTATATGTTTTTTTCTGTGTTATTGAAATAAACGGTCTAGTATACCAGAGAATAAACAGCAGATTATTGATTTAAAAAAATCCAGTCTCGTCAATTAGTGTGTATAGGTATGAGTATCGGCGAGAGCGAAGATCTGGGCATGGATGTGATGGCGAATCTGAGTTTGAGCGGATGACGCATGTAGCACACAACAACCCCACCCACACATTATATAGATACCAACATTCAAACAGGTACCCTCATACGCAACGAAACTTATACCGAAAATCACATTCACTTTCACACCTACTCTCATCGTAGAGGGCCTAAAGATTTTCTTATATTAATAAACGGGTGCACCCAATAAAACGGAACTGATTTCCACAAAATCGAAGACTTTCCATAGCATGATGGAGTCATGGCTCTCATACGTTGACTTCTGTGGACATGATGATAAGAGTGCAGGTTTCTTTCGATATGTTGAAATGACTATAATACAATGTTCTTTTTCTGCTGAATTCAAGTACAAGAAATATTGGCTAACGGATACTTAGGGCGCTGTACTCGATGATCATCTAAACCAATGTGAAAAAAGATTCTCAAGGTACTTCCAGCGCTCTTGAAAAAGATTTTGATGAAACTTTTCATTTATCGAATCCTTAATGCTACTTGAACATCGTATTTCAACAGACAAAAACTGGTAGCATCACTTCTTCGCATCAGATGAATTTGATAACCGAGGATGATAACATTTTTCCTAAAGCTCTTTCAATACATCAGTGAAGGAAGGCCATATTATTTATTTTTTATAACAACATAGATGTTTAGCAATTAGATTAGGCTAGGAACTTTTTCAAGGAAACAAAATATCCGGCTTGTATCCACGGATCAAAGAAGAGTGGCGAAGTAATTACAAATACACCAAGAGTTCGTAACCATCCAAAAGCTGTTTCCTTTGGTTGAGTCGTTTTTGTTGCTCGGTCCCAGAGAATCTCCATTGTCACGAAGAGTGCATGTAGAAGGAAAAATATCATGTTCTTGCCTGACCATTGATCAGTGGACATGGTGAAGAGCAGCTCATGAAAGACACCCGATAAGACAAAGGACATTAGGCCACGTACTGTGTTACTCATTGTCTTACTCATTCCAAGCCAATGTGGTAAGACAATAAAAGAGGTTCGCTGTAAAAGTTGCTTAATAAAAATATTCCAACGACGAGACCAAAACTCACGAAAACTGCATGAACTGAATGGAAAAGCGGGAAATGTCGAATTCATCGGCATTCCCCATATGAGACCACCGACACCAAATATAATGTTGGTCACGATGCTAATCGACATATAAAGAATAAAAGTTAGCAACAGATAACGAATTGGCCAAATCAGAGGTCCAAGTGACGACAACGGGAGAGAAACCCATGTCTCAGGAATCACATACATCAGTATTCGAAGAAGGATAAGTTGGATAAGTGCTTTGAAAAGCATCATGATATTGTCACGATAAATATCTTTGATGTTCGATGGTGATTGTTTCTCCTTGGTCCAGTTCCATTGAGGATAGCTGGAGCAATCAATTGCCACTTGCTTTATTGTTATCGTTCGTAGTTCATCCCAATCACGAGCAAATCCCCATTCGAGAAATTTTAGTGAGAAAAGAAGACTGGAAATTGCACTTAAGAAAAGTACGTGAATGTTGGCTAAAGGCCAAGGCGAATACCATTTCAAGAACGATGGTAAAAAGAGAACGCATAGAGAATAACTGATACAAATGCCATGAAACAAACGCATAGAATTCAAGCGTTGACTTGTTAAGAAACCGACGACGAAGGTTAACACAATTCCGGCATAGAGGAACCAGAGTCCGACAAAGTTGATTTCAACCATTGCCCTTGAGCAAAAAGTGTCATCCAAATACTTCTCAATTTATACTGAAGTGATAAGAATGAAGAAGAAAAAAATCCGCGTTGATAAGGGAGCACAATAATGACCAACAAAAAGGATACCTTTCACCTTTGTTCACTCTTGTGATGCAGATATCTGTGTCTCTCCACCATTTTCACCATTTTGCACCGACAATAAATCTAAATTTTAATGACGCGTTTTGTTGTTAAAAGCGTCACCTATGAAAAAAAATTTCTATGAAGTATTAAAAATGATCGATTATTTTTTATTACTCCGGCTTCAATCATCTGAAACCGAGAATCTGGATGTGGGTAGATATCATGTTCTACATCCATATTCGCCCAGGCCTATATTCGCAACCACATCCACAGCTAGGTCTTTACCTTGCATGCACACTCATACAACCCACGTCCATGCTTCAGACCCTTATTATATTCGTAAAAGGTCCTTTATTTCAACATTCAAATTATTTATTTATTTTTAGTTTATAAAATAACGAGAAACCTATTATTTTCACTTAAACGATAACTATGAAAAAATTCTTTCTTAAAAAGAAGAAGGGTAAATTAGAGAATAGAGAAAGATTTCTTTCTGGGTTGGGTAAATAGAAAAATATCTAATATAAGAAGTAGATATATTTGTCTGTGTTACTTCTTATTATCAGCTGTACTTTGATATGGGATGTTGTTAAACAATGAGGCTCATATATGAAGAGATATATGCAAAAAAAAGCTTATTTGCATAGTTTTTTGTATCTATCTATGATACTATAATTTTTTTGTTAACTAATTTGACAAAATAAAAGACCTGATTATCATAGATAAAATATTTGTATATCTTGATTGTAAGAAACAACAAAGATAAGCGAACAATCGTATTATAAACGAATAAAAGAAATACGAAAATGTGCACTTGTATTTCATAGTATTCTTTGTTAAAATCTGAGTCGTATTTCTTGTCATCAACGTTTTGACATATTTCATTTCCATTTGTTTCTCTTCAGGTTTAAATCTATCAAAAATAGTTGTTCTATAATATGATACGTTAATAATTTGATTTTTTCATAATGAAAATCTCGAAATACGAACGCATTTTTTTTCAGTTGTTCACTGATTTAGAGACGATTGTTTTGCTCAACTATGAAAGGAGTATTCACAAAGTGAATCGGTTATTTTTCGTTTTTCAACAACATCAAGTGCTAATTATTTGGAATAAACCAACAAGGAATATTTACTTTCATTTGTAATCTTTCTTAATATGTGTAGTCTGCATGAAAAAAAAGGAATGTATTGCAATTATTTATCATTCTTAGTGGTCGATTCATAACAATAATCAGAAAGAATAATTACTTGATTTAAATTTGTAAACTTAATGAACTAATATATATACATAAACATATAGTCAAATATCATATTAGACGATAATTATTGACAAACAAAGAATTATATGAAAAGAACAACTTGTTTTGTTCTTCTCTCTACGTTACCACAAAAATCATGCATAATGTGTCAAAAACTCTTTTTCTATTTAATATGATTTTTGTGAATATGTGTTCTTAAGTTTTATCATTATTTTTATTTGCTTACATCGATTTTTGCTATTTATTATCAGTAGTATGGCGCAACATGCACGACTGCTGTAGCTGATATAATATGGAGATTCTGGCTGATGACGGTTAATGCATTTCACTCTACCAAAATCAATAACAAGAAATATGAGGGTGTGGATCTGAGTGTGCATGTCAGTGTGACGACAGGTGACGATGTTGGGTGTGTGGATGTGGGTGCTGATATTCTTTACACCCACTCTCACACCCAAGCGATATTTTTTATTTATTTAGGTACTAATTTATAGCTAACTAGTCGTAAGTCAGGATCAAGTTCTAAGTATATATTTAAGAAGAGTATCGAATTCTGGTTCTACCTAACTAATTTCGATCCTCTTCAATTACAGTTAAACATCCAAAAAATGAGTAAACATAGTTACTAAGACCTTTGAAACTAATGTTTTGTACAAACATCATTTTTGCCCCCCATCAAAGATTTGCTCTTCTGAATGAATTTTAATTTAGAAAAAAATTCTGAATATATGTTTAGAAAGAACATAAAATTTTCATTCGAGCTGACTACTTTTGAGTGTCTCCTGCAACCTATAAGTGAAAGAAAATTGAACATATATATTGTGCCAAGACTTTTTACAAGTAGGTTAATAAGGGTATCTTCTTGAATTCGCCAAAGTTGGGCGATCTTTTAGCTAAAACATTGTGCTTATCACAAATATTCTGAATCATATAGGAGCTCACTAAGTATTAGAGACAGATAAGCATGTGAGTGTGAAAACTAGTCTAAAGAATCCATTTTTTTGTCGACTTATTAATAAGGTATCAGAACAGCTCTGACAGTAAATCTTCTATTCCTCAGAAACTATAATAGGCACTCACGAACGATCATACAATTTGAAAATGATAATATGTCGATTGGTGAATATTTCACGCGGTTGGCAAGTACTAGTACAGTTTTCACTCGTCCAGGAGGGATTGGCAACTTCTACTATGTAGCCATCCGTGTGACTGTTCCGATCAGTGGCTACTACACTTTTCAGAGTAGTAGCACTATCAATACCTTTGGCTGTTTGTACAACGATGACGATACTGCTGGCAATGACCAATTCATATTTACGGCTATGCTGCAGTCAACAAGAACATATATTTTGGTTGTTACAACCTATTCAGGAGGTGTTGTTGGAAACATCACTATTCTGACGAGTGGTGCAGCTGGCTTGGCTTTTACAGAAATACCTAATCTAACCACTACCACTGTTCGATCAGCGACAAGCACAGCTCCACAGACGATAACCACGACCAGACCTACGACAACCACAATCCGACTGACAACAGCTACAACCCAATTGACAACGACAAATATATGTAAGTAGCTTTGTCGTTTAAAATACTTTATATACAGTCCGATATATGCATGTGACGTTCTGAATTGAAATATGGATCTATACTCTATATAAAGTCACTTGGAAGACTAGCTTGTAGGCTGTTCATACCCATGTGAAAAAAATAAGGGGAATAATTAGATTAAAATCGATTAAAAAATGATTAAAAATCGATTATAATCATACACCTTTAATCGATTTTAATCGAAAATAATAGGAATAATCAATGAAAATTTGACTTTTTTGTTTATTTTTGATTATACTCGATTCCTAATCGATTAAAAATCGATTAAAGGTGTATGATTATAATCGATTTTTAATCATTTTTTAATCGATTTTAATCTGATTATTCCCCTTATTTTTTTCACATGGGTAGTCGGCTTTTTTCCCAATCGATATTGATCACATTATTATATGTATAGTCATATAGTGAAGTTGAAGTTAAATACATGAAGAAGTAGCAAAATATACTAATCTATTAGAGTGCTTATCAGTATCCATGGTATAACGAACTGATCCTGAGACACATATGTGGCAAATCTTGTATAAGAGACTGCACAAGAATATGAGATTCAGCTGAAGAAATGAATTGAATCCTAGAAATTTAAGAAAATTAAGACCTTCTCCCCCTCCTCAAAATTCGATCTCAGGCTAAGGACGTTCGAATAGCAGGAGATTTTCATGATATGTTGGAGCTGGTGTGGAATGGCTATGGTAAAATTTTCAGCCCTGTACCATGACTTTTGACGAAGAAACCGGTCAAACAAGGGTCAAAAACTAGCTAATTTCGTCTCCAAGATTTCTCTGTGTTCGTCAATCTATACATTTAATATTTTTTTTATTTTTGTTTGAAAGAGCATTCCAGAGTGCAATGCTTATGAGAGCCCTTTTTTTAAACTCTTACTTTTTAAGGAAAAAGAGGGATCGAAAGTTCAATGACTCCAAAACACCTCTCAAAAAATGACGCTCTAATTAGATAAAGGCTTGTATATACAATAAAAGCAAAGCTTAATAAAAGAAACTGGCTCTCACAAGCACTGTAGTTTTACATGCTTTTTCAAACAAAAACAGAAACTATTGGCTACAATGAAGTTCCTTTGAGAAATCTTGGAGATGCGATCAAGAACCTATAAAACGAGAAAAATCGAAAAAGATTTTCGGTTTTTTTCAAAAACAGCTTGTTTTCGAATAAGGGATGAAGGAAAGCTTAAAAAGTTTTGGGAAAAAAAGGACGTGCGAAGTAAAAATTTTTATCGTTTATGAGAGATCCGATGACGGGCTATGTTCCCCTGTGTTTATCTTAATTTTGTTGATTTTGACGAAAAGTGATTTATTTGAAAGGGGAGGGGGAGGCTTAATTTCAATGTACTTTAAAAACTTGTGGTCTTAATTTCCTCTCATAATCTGAGTTGTCATCGCTCAACCAAATAAAAAATCCTGGGATGAATATTTCACCTTTCCAATCAGATAAGTGCAGAGAAGCGGACAATGCTGATGAACTTAATCAGTCACGAATTCAGATTATTGAAGAAGGATATTCTCTATAATATTGATTTTGCTGAAAATGCAGTTTTTCTGGTCAATACTCTAGGATAAAGAAGAAACCATGAATAACAGAATATCATATTGAAAAACGCTGAATGGGTATATCAACATTTTCAATCAGTGGATATTGTAATTTTCAGTCGTCATCTCGTAGTTCTTTCTCCTCATTTACGAAAAATTTTGTGTCATACATGACTTTCCATACTGGTAGTTGTTTATAGGAATATTTGAGGATGTAATTAAGTCCAAAGGTCTACAGAGATCTCGTTGAACACTACCTATACTAATAATACGGGGAGAATAACAGAAAGTCATCTTCGCTGTTATAACAAAAATTTGGGATGTTGATGATAATTTCAAAAAGTGAGAGGGTGCAGTGAATATCATTCGTATAACTACATTTGGAAAACAAAAGCAAAAAGCAGCGTTATATTTCTTGTGTAATGTACAGCACATTGCTTGCGTATTAGGAGTGACACTTGCATAAAGAGAACAAATCTCATAGTACAAGATTTAGCCATTCCAGTCCTATGCTTGATTCTTTGCTGCTTTTGTCTCCTTATAACATATACTTCTTGGGGTGTACATCCTCTTTCTAGCTGGTTTCTACCTATTGCAGTGACTTCAATTTATTCACATCAGCTGACGAGTATCAGTCCAAAGTTCAATCGTCCGTGTGGCTCATCAGCTACTTACTATTACCAAGCTATTCAAGTGACCGTTACAACCACTGGCAACTATACTTTCATCAGTAACAGCACATTGGATGCCTATGGCATCGTCTACAGCAGTAGTTTCTCGGCATCATAACCGACAGCGAATATGCTTGCACAAACTGATGACAGTGGAAACAGTTACCAATTCAACATGGCAATCTATCTCACAGCTGGTGTTCAATACATTTTGGTTTTCACTACGTACGCAAAAAATACGATCGGATCTTTTTCAATCATTGCAACTGGTCCCAATCAAGTGACGTTCACTCGTCTGACTAACTGAACAAGTAAGCATACTTCGCCGATCGATCTTCGAATCAGTCCTAGCAAAATAGATTAGCTGCATGTGTCTTGATCTTTTAATGTTTTAATTGCTTTTCTTAAACAATGACCTACATCTCGAAATCCACGGCCTTCTTATGAGACAGTGCAATATGAATAGTTTTCCTAGTCGAGTCGCAAGTGTTATCATTGGTGGGTCGTTTTATGAATAAAATGACATTCGGTCATGCTTCATACGTTCAGAAAGTATCTGTCGCACTTAGAAGTTGCCTGATCCAGTTTGACATGTGATTTGATTCCATTTGAAAAAGCAAATTTGAATGAATAAAGTTTTGTGACAATTTTCATTGTGTGTCATAAAATTAAAGTATTTTTGTCTATTCTAGGTCTAATTGCCAATTCGTGCGAATCACGATCTTCATGAATTTTTTGACACTTCATTTCTTTTATTTTTATCGAGTGACACTTATTTTTACTCACAAAACCCTGCTTCTTCTCATTTTCTTAGCATTTATTTTTTCCTTTAGCTTTGCTCCATCAGAAATTCATTCATTGATGAATAAACGAAATAAAAATCAATAGATCATTGGTGTTTCATGTCTGATTGCTCATGCAGGTATAATCTCGTTGGATTGTTTCATTCATCATTAGAATATTGATCATGATGAAAACGCATTCTATAGGTATTTGATCTTAGAGAAATATGAATTGTAGCTCATGTTATGATTTTGCTTTTTTTGTCGCATTTCTTCTGTTATATGTCAAATTGACATTTGTTTAAAAAGATAATCGTAAGTTAACGAATCTGTGACAATTCACGGTGTCCTGTAACAATTTGTCTTGTTTATTTTATGTCTCGTAATTTCATCGCAAAACATATTGTCTTCTTCATTGTGTCTCTAGCAGGAGTCACTGAAATAATCACGGTCATAGTCAAAGACGTGATGGTGAATGACAGGAGGGCATCGATGTGTATGAGATTTTAATTGAACGGAAGCGTCGTAGACACGCCCATAATCACACCACTAGCGTGTGCGTCTCGACCTTCAGTTCAGCTGCGACCTTACCCAAATTCACACCAATAAATGGTTAAGCGTTGGAAGAACATGGTACGACACAATTTTGACGACACTTTGGTGTCGATGACAATATTTTATTGAAGATTCAGAATAGAATAAAAAAAAATAAAAACAAGCGACGTAAAAATACTGATTATGTCATAATCAGGACATATCATCTTTCCGTATTTATCTGTTCAGTGATGTGAAAGCGTTCGCTCATCGCTCATCTAGACGTTTTAACCCATTTAAGATACTAGTCGCTTGCTCAGTGTAATGCCTATTCAGTTAATCCTCTACTAATTGTTTGCTTTTTCTTCCTCGCTTCCGCTATTGTAAATAAGAGTGTGAGTGTTACATCTAAGTAGAACAGACGTCTCACGGTGGCTCACAGTCACAATTCACATCTACATATAGAGAGCCATGACCACAAATGGTCATAGTATTTACTTATAAGAGCATTGTGATATATCTATTGATAGGCCACCTAATCAAGTTTGACGAATAGTAGGAAAATATTAGATAACATAACCAGAAGTAATATTTAGAATAGAGATACTGACTTAATCAAAAACACTGTTCTTCGTTTTCTTCAAAACCATTTTTTTAAAAATACTGTTTATGCGGAGAGACGATTCTTAATAAAGACTCAATATAAAGGTGGTAATTATTTTTTATTACACCGAAGACCGTTAGAGCTAGATCGCAATGGAGCCTGAATTTTGAATTACTCGTTTGCTAAAATAAAAAATGTACATTTTATATTTTAATTAACGATTTTTTAGCCATCAATCGTAGAATTTTCCAAAAAAATGCTTTTCTAAAAAACAGACAAAGCAAAATTTAAAAATCTGACTTCATTACGAACCAGTCTTGAGTACACTCGACAATTGAGAAAGCATCCCAACATGCTAGTTTGTATTATCTTGAAAATCATCCTAGTGTAAAGAATACATTTAACCAGTCAACTGACTAGAACTCATCAGTATCTTGAAAATTTAGAGAGATATTTTGCTCATAACCTATTCTAGCCAAGACTAAGATTCTCTGGAATTATAGTTGAAATCGAATAAAAAATAAAAAAGTGCATTTATAAGAAAGATTTCTTAAGATTGAATTAAACAACTTGAAATTCAAAATTCATCTTATGATACGATTGCCATTTAATATCGCGAAAAAGATATTTTGCAACTCGGATCTTTCAAAGTGCAAGACCGAGTCTCAAAAAGACTGAATTTAAGAATGAATTGTGGAATAGTTTTCAATCGTAACTTGCACTGCTAAATTGATGCCATGATATACAGCTAGAGCATGAAATTCGGGTTTAAGTGCACTAATCAAAGTCGATGTAGTTTTGGTTAAAATTTATGTGAGATTTGTATAGATTAAGATCATAAGATGCTAATATATAGATTATAGGTTTTATGTATTTTGTAAAATTAAAAAAAAACTGCGTTAAGTTTTCATAATAAAAGAGAAATCTATTATGATAAAAATTATGAAAAATGCATCGAGAATTTTGCATCTCTGACACAAAACGTCATTTTGCAAGCTGAAATATATATACGAGAGCAATTTTAATTTACCCAGCTTACCATCGTTCTTTTGATGTAGTAAAGAGGATTATATTTAGTAGAGGCTTTTTATTTTCTAGTTTTTACTATAATGAATATGGACAGTTATCTAACTGTCGGACGCTTAGTTATTTTTCTATTAATCACACACGAATCTGCAAAATTTAATGGCTGCAATATCATTTTTCAATAAAAAAGACCTAATGTTTTTCTCTAAATTATATAAAAGAATAAAACATAACTAACAATTATTTGTAAATTTGTCATTAGGTACAGATTGCACACGACGAAGTATTATTGTAGGATCCGCTAAAATATCTGAAACTTTAATTTCATGATCAAGTGAATGTCCAATATCTGTATATATGCATTTAAAACTTTCTTCTTTTTTTAATTTGCAGATTTTCATAGTGAACTTTAAGTGTTTTCGAAGCAGTTTTCTATGCATCATAAGCTAAAATGATTTTACATTGAATATATATGACATGAAGAATCACCATTTGCTTTTCTCATCTTGAATGCGTTTACATGAGTTTTACTTTCTGGTAGTTGTAAATGTTGGCTTATTAGAAGATCTATATGTTTACCATTATCCTGCATTTTTTTAATTGGATCTTTATTGATTACAAACATATCGAATATATCAAAAATAACATAGGTACTTATCAGTATGTAAACAAGCAATGAAAAAATGATGAGTGTAAGTAATTGTCTTTTTGTAATGGTGCATTATATTACACACATACGCATCTCTTATAAATTAGTAGAAGGATCAATGCACTATGTCGTGACAGGTGTTCCAAGTATAGATCCACCAAGGCTTTGTTTCAAGGAAACAAAGTATCCGACTTCTATCCACGGATCAAAGAAGAGTGGCGAGGTGATAAGCAGTAATCCTAAGGTTCGTAACCATCCGAAGAATGTCTCTTTTGCCTGAACCGTTTTCCTAGTTCGATTCCAGAGAATCTCTGTTGTCACGAAGAGTGCATGTAAAAGAAAAAAGATCATGTTCTTTCCTGACCATCGATCTGTCGACATGGTAAAGAACAGTTCATGAAAGATACCCGATAAGATAAAGGACATTAGGCCACGTACTGTGTTACTCATTGTCTTACTCATTCCAAGCCAATGTGGTAGAACAATAAAGGACGTCAGATGCAGTCGTTGTTTAACAAAGATATTCCAACGATGAGACCAAAAATCACGAAAACTGCACGAAGTGAACGGAAAAGCAGGGAATGTTGAGCTCATTTGGATTCCCCATATGAGACCACTGACACCGAACACGATGTTAGTGACCATACCAATCAAAATATAGAGAATAAAAGAGAGTATTAGATAACGAATTGGCCAAATCAGAGGCTCAAGTGACGACAAAGGGAGAGAAATCCATGTCTCAGGAGTTACATACATCAGTATTCGAAGAGAAATGAATTGAATAAGTGCTTTGAAAAGCATTACGATATTGTCACGATAAATATCTTTGATGTTCGATGGTGAGTGTTTGTTCATGGGCGAGTTCCATCGAGAATAGCTGCAGCAATCAAGCGCCACTTGCCTTCCTGTTATCGTTCGTAGTTCATTCCAATCATGAGCAAATCCCCATTCGAGAAATTTTAGTACCAGAAGAAGACTACAAAGTGCACTTAAGATGAGCACATGAACGTTAGCTAAAGGCCAAGGCGAATACCATTTCAAGAACGATGGTAGATAGAGAACGCACAGAGAACAACCGATGCAAATGCTATGAAACAAACGCATAGAATTAAAACGTTGACTTGTCAAGAAGCCGATAACGAAGACGGACACAATTCCGATATAAATGACGCCAAGACCAAAAAAGTTGATTTCAATCATGGTGTTTGACACAAAGTTTCATCCAAATAGTTCGTTTCAAATGATACTACAATGATAAACATGCAGATGAAAAAAAAATTAGATTTAAATAATAGTTAGCGAGAATA
This sequence comes from Rotaria sp. Silwood1, assembly GCA_905250075.1. NCBI lineage: Eukaryota > Metazoa > Rotifera > Eurotatoria > Philodinida > Philodinidae > Rotaria > Rotaria sp. Silwood1. The sequence continues at coordinate 1,410,213 of CAJNOP010000018.1, read as the reverse complement.
GCCGACAAAAGCCAAATCTTTCGTCTTAATTTACGTTACTCGCATAAAGTCGACTGAATTCAATTCAAAATCTTTGAAAGAATTGATTACAATTCATTTCTAGTCAAAATTTATTGTAATCGATTATTTTCAACGAAATACAGTACTGGAAAAAAATTTAGCTCATTTTTAATATTACTAAGAATTTTTCATTTTTTGAAATAAAAGAGGGTAGAATAGCTATCATTCATGACTCGAATTGACTAAATAAAAGTTCACATTTATTTGAGTTTGAGTTAATACTATCTCTTGATGGCTTAGTTAGTAAAAAGCATCTAGCTAGTTATCCGTTCTGTTACTACCTGAGTTCGAATCCTAATCGAGATTCATAATGTTTTATTTACTTTTTTTTCTTTTCAAATGATGAATAATGGTCGTTCTACCATGTTTTACGCGAATCATGAATAAAAATAGTCCTGTGACATACAATTATATATAATTATATATGCTTTCATTCAATTGCAACAAACGGGCTTATTTTTAAATCTTTGATTATCGACGTCGATTAAAGTTAACCTTCGTACAACGAAGTCTCCATTCGTAATATTACTCGAAAGAATTAAAATGAATGCTCACCTTAAATTGGAATATGAGTTAAAACTGTCTCGAAAGCTTAGTTGTTAAAAGCATCTGACTAGTTATTACTTGTGATGCTACCTGTTTGAATCTCAGTCGAGACGCACTGTCTTTTCTGAGCTTCATTCTTTTCGAATGATGAGTAATAGCCATCCTACCATCTTCCATTCGAAAATGAATAAAAAAAATCTTGCCATATGTAATTATATATAATTATATAAGGAGCTTTTCAACATTAAGTATGTAATAGCTGATAGTTCTTTTGCATATCATTCGATATAGAATTCAACAAACTATATTTTAGCCAAAAGCAATTTTAAAGTGTTATGAATTGTGATGCTCAACAATATTAACGGAAGTTTAATAAAACTCTAACTATTTTAATTGAATATTATCGAAACATTTCCGTTGCAGTTTCTTACTTTCAAATAGATCAGAGTAAAAGTATATAATATTTGTTTAGAAATCCATATTCTCTGTTGCATTTTCAAACAATATTTAAATTTTGAGGCGACAGTATTATATTCATTGTTTACAAGCTCATCTATAAAGCGGAACTTTAGAAGTGAGTAATCCTTTAGTTCTATAATTCATGTTTCAATGTGAACGCATGTAACGGCAGCTATCTATGTCTTCTCTAAACTCTGATGAACATGTACACTTTCATCATATGAGATAAGCTCGTATGTAGTGCGAGGCCTACATTCAAACAAAATTTCATTTTATATTGACGACATTCGTTGAGAAGGATTGATCATCTCTATTGTCCAATGCCTCTTAGAGATTCGAAAAAATCTAACGAACGATAAGTCGAACAATCACATTGTCTTAGGTATTAGATTACTTCGAAAGTCTATCGAACTATATACACAACATTGAAAAAATCCAATATGATTTACAATAAGCGACTATTTCACAATTTCCAGAAATCGTTATAAAGCTCATGGATCTATCTACAATTAGAAAGCATGTATTTTGAGAGTTCTACTAAGCTCTCTGTCAACGCAAGAGAAAACCCTTAGAAAACTCAATTCAACCAAAAAAGACTCAAAATCAACGTAACGTCAGTATATTTCCTGGCTCTGCAAGGTTTGTCAATAAGAAGAACAATATAAATCGAGAAGTGTGAGAATTTGTCAATTATAAACTTTACAAAGATACCTAAATGTTTTAAACAAACATTCTCATAGTAAAATGGATTATTCAACTCACGTAGATCTAAAATCCTTTCGATCAGACATGTCCATGATAATCCTAAAAAACGATAAACAAATAAATAAATAAATGATAATAGCAAAGAACTACGTGGTATGATTTGTACATTGGTCACGCACTATTAAACATTGAGATACATACATGCGCATACCTATCTGTATTCTTCTGCAACATGAGAAAAAAAACAAGTCGGTAGAAGAGAGCCACAATACGTACAAAATGGCCGCTGTCATTGCAGTTTGATGACGACAGTGCTCGGTTGGCTTTAGTGTACAGATGAAAAATGGCACAATGAGATTGAAAAACTGGTTAGCTCGGTCTTTTGGATACTAAAATGTAGAACTCACATACGTTCTTCAGCCATATTATACTAATAAAAAATTCGTAAAGTGAAAAATTTCTGACACATTATAGATTTCTTTTCAGGAATATTTCAAGGAGACAACATAAGGGAAAAAACGTACTTCACTACCACAGGAGTACCAAGCAGTATACAAAGATACTTGAAACTACGATGAAATATATATAATTACACGAATGGTCTTAGACGTTCTACCATGTTTATTGCTAATAAAAACTGAATCCGATTGATAAATTAAAAAAGATTGTTATTATATTTATGATTTGTTTGGATAACTCGAGAAAGACAATTATTTAAGAAAAACATATTTCTATTATAGTCCGTTTAAAAAGTTCATGCGTGTGACTGTTTTTTGAATAATTCGAGAAAACAAAGAGCTAGAGACCTGCGGTTTTCACCAATCGAAAGAGGAGGAGTTAGAATATCTTTTTCTCTGATAATGTGTCAGACGAAATTCTTTTAAAACTGATCATCTTTGAAAAATATAGAAAAGAATGCATGAAAGTGACATACAATACATATGAAGTTTCGATTATGACCTTTGATTTAGATAGAGGAACTTCAGATCTATAGTTCAAGATGCAACGCAAATAGCTCTCTAATTGTGTTCTAATGTTGACCAAATGAAATCATTTATTTACATGCACAAAAAATAGGGAATTTTGCTGATGTTTTACTACGTTTTTGCATTTTTTGTCAAAACAGCTGGATACTTCGATGAAAACGTAATGAAACTTAAGAAAGTATATATATGTTTTGAACTATAGATCTGAAGATGAAAAAGTTGATGAAAAAAAAACGGTGAAAACTGGCCGGTCCGATTCCAAGCCTGGTATGTCATTGTGAGTATATACCATCTCTGCACCATATTCACAATGAGTACTCATCCTATTGGTCATTGTTAATTTTTCGTAAAACAATTTTTTATCTATTTATATACTTATCTTTTTCTTGAAGTTATTGGAGCGTAATGTTCTTATTTTTAGCTCATCATTTTCTTACTAACTAAAGATTGATATAGTTCAGATGATTTACAACAAAATGGCTAGATTGTTTTGATAAAGAAGTACAATTTATTTCTATTTATAGATAAGTATGATATATTTTGTTTCCTTTAGTATGGAATAACATCAGCATTTATACAAAGTAAAAATAGTAAAAAGGAAATTGAATGAGCGTAGAGATAGGCAGTACTACGAAGAAACACAGAATTATTCTTTTTGCTTAGTAGTAAAATGGTATCTTGATCATACTTGACTATGCGTTGTCGTGTTATATGTCAGACCATATCCTTCATATCTCCTTTCATTCGCCTTTTGTTGCTTATAAAGTTAATAAAAATTTATCAGAGGATCCTTATAACATGCTTCTCTTTGTATAGTGTATAAGACTAGAGAAAAAAGATAAGGCCATAAGAAGAATTCACTAGATAAGGTGGTTTGCAGAAATACAAAAAAAGACACTGATATTGTATGCAACATTTCAGGACGCCTATAGTATTACACTACAGCGTTGATAAGCAAATTTCCATTAGATATTGTCGAATAGAAATGGTTACTCTGAATTTTTAACAACAACAGTTCGTATTTTATCTAATTTAGTATTATGACCAACATCTTCAAGCATACGTATGCATCGTACGAACCAAGTCAACCGGCCGCCGCTATAATTGCCTCTCTTGTAGGCGTCTCTCTTATTATATGGATTGTTCAATCAATTCAGTTGCACTTTCGACCATTGCGCCTCAATATTCTTTTGCTGATTTCTCATGTGACCATCGTCATCGCGCTCATACTTCGCGCGGCACTTGCTCCCAGCACACAAAACTCAAGACCTGCATCGACAGTCTCTACGGTTCTACTAGCTATCGGACAACGCACCATTATTATGGCCAACTACGATTTTATCATTCAATTTCGTGGAGCCAAATCTCCTCTCTCTCGAATAATTTACATCGGAGCATTTTTAAGCATAATAATATCTGCGATTCTTAAGGGACTATCTGGATCATTATCCTTCGATCCCAGTACAATAGATAAAAGTTTTCGACTGCTACAAGCATCAGCAGCCATCGTTCTTTGCATAACCGTCTTATTTTATCCAATATGGTTTCTGAGTATAACAATAAAAGATATGAAAAAACAAGGAATCGTTCTTTTACTCATTTCGAGTATTACTTGCTTAATTGTTGCCATTTTTCTTCTTATTACATCTGTGCCCAAGTATAATATTGGAGTGAACCAACGAGAATTCTGGTTTTATATTTTTGAACTTACGCCCGTCATAGTAGCACAATTCACTTGGACAATTTTACATCCGAAGCGAAGTTTTCAACAAGTCTTTCAACACGAATCAACTAAATCTGATAATAAGATGTCTCTTTCAACTTTGACTATATCCAAGTGAAATATTTTAAACGCCTTCTTCCTCTTGTCAGAAACATAATAAATAAAATAAAGTTTCAATAAACATAAGATTATTACCATTGAAAAAAAATCACATAAGTTTCTTAAAATGATTAGAATATATTCACATTTTTTACGGCGAAATTTCGGGGCACTCTGAATTTCAATGATGCTTGACATATTTATGCTTAAAACTTTAAAAAGGAATCTACTGTTTAGGGAAAACTCTGGTCTTACATGAAACCTAATTGACATTGACCATTGAATCTTATGCTAATAAGCAACAAATCGATAATCAAAAATAAATTGTCACGAACGACCGACACGCACAATGAGAGTTGTTCGCAATACCGTGATGAAAGCTGTAGTTCATATGTCTTTTTCTCATGTGCATTGGCAAACTATAATTCACAATATTCAAAGATAAAAAAGTCACAATTCTTTGAAAAACGAGAAGATACCGAACATGAATCTTTCCTGAATATATAGATGTCAGTAAAGAATATTTCAATTCATGAACAAGTGTGTTTTGAAAATAGATCAAATATTCTCGAGGATTTTCATAAAATGAAGGAATGACAGATGAGAAAACTTGCCGTCATCAATATTGTTGCTCTTTCGAGCATAGCTATTTGACAGAGTGTCATATTTCAAGACTCACAATAAATACACAACTCATTTGAAAACAAGAAGTATAGTAATGTGACGATAGGTCAGTTTATATTTTCTTATACTTATCTATGTGCAAAGTCTCTTTCGCCTATGTCATATGCAAATAGCGCTTATCTAATGCAAACAGTTAGATATTTAAATTCACACTGACAAGACAAAACACTTTTCGTCGTTTGCTCTTCTAAAGTTCGTCCTGACGATGTTAAACAAAATTATTTCACTTCTACTTATATTTCTAGCTGTTCAAGGAATTGTAAATGATAAAATTGAAATTCGTTGAAGTTTTTCTTTGTTTTTCTTTGTTGATAGTTCGGAGAACAATGTTTAGATGACCAATGGCCGCCAAAGCCCGAACGAGCTGTACCAACTTATGTTGTCAATTTGGATGATCCACCTATGGAACGTTGGAATCAAGTTGCAACTGCATTCAAGAGTGAAGTAATCTATTTCTATCTGTCTACTGTGTCTCCTTGTTTGAGAATAACTTGTTTTTATTTATAGATTATCGACATTCTTGCTTTCTTCAAAGCTTACCTCATCGATATTTCGCCTAATCTAAAATTTCTCTTAGATCTTATTGACGATAAGCTAGTAATTCGACACGTGATATTATCTTATAGTACATTATTTTTATTTTAAAATAGCCTGCTATGGCCGACACATTACCAGCACCTTATGGTGATGAAATGAAAGGCATTAGTCAAGCAACAGGATTACCATTAGGTATTCACATACATATACAATTTTGATTGTATTATCTACATACTGTAGAGTTTTGCTTCGAAAAAAATTCAGACTTTCTGATTTTCTGTTGACGTTAATTTTGAGAAAGAGCTATCATGCAAAACGCACTACTTCTATTTGTTTAGGTGAAATCGTTCTCTACAATATTTTCTACGAAGCCTCTGCGCTCTGTACATCGATGGTAGCTCAAGATCAATATGGTAATGTTTTCCATGTACGAAATCTCGACTTTGGAGTTTTCGTCGGGTATGTATTCGATAAGAGTCCGTAATGTATTCTTTGCACTAGAACTAAGATGAATGGCTAAAAAAATCACAACATTTATCGTTACTACTTTATTAAAAATAAATATTCCATAGAAAACCTTCGATTTTTTGGATGAGATTCCAACACTATGGGACTAATTCTTAGCCAAAAAAAGAAACTAAACATCGTTATACTTGTGTTCTAGCTGGGACATGTCAAATAATACTTGGATATTGACTGAAAAACTTCGTACATTGATTGCTCAAATCAATTTTACCCGAAATGGTGAAGTACTCTATAAAACAACGACTTTTGCAGGGTATAGTTATGAAATTTGCTTTTCTTCGGGAATAGTCTTTGTGTTTTTATTTTGATAGATTCATAGGCGTACTCACTGGTCTGAAGCCGAACGCATTCAGTGTTTCAGTCAATAGTCGTACGAGTTTTGATGGTGGCTATGCAGGTTTAATTGAATGGATTTTTAACATTAACCGTAACCAATCATTTATCACATTTGCCATACGTGATATGCTTACAAAAGCAGAAAGTTTTGATGTAGTCGTTAACTACTTAAGTGAAACAGAACTCTTAGCTCCTTGTTATTATATCGTTGGTGGACCAAAGCCTAAACAAGTATCTGATTATTGTTTCTCATATGCTCCTTAAATTATCAATTTGTAGGGTGTTGTCATTACACGAGAACGCACCAAAGTTGTTAATATCACACGAATGGGTCAAGATAATTTATGGTTTGTAATTGAGACAAATTATGATAACTGGAAAAAACAACCTTTCTTCGATGATCGGCTAACACCATGTATCAAATGTATGAAAATAAAAGGTCAAGATCACGTTACATTTGAGTCTCTATTCAATGTTCTGTCATCAAGACCGATGCTCAATGCGGTAATTTATTCTTCCTTGATCTATCAATCATCTAGATTGTCAAATATTTCTTTTCTTTTTTTTTTGTTGAATTAGTTAACCGTATATTCGACATTGATGGAATTATCGACTGGTCGATACGAAACCTATTGGCAACATTGTCGTAATGAGGATGCGCCATGCTTACCATGGTAAACACACTTACCATTGATTATTCGATACTGGTGTCATTCAATTTTTGTATTTCTTTAATGATTATAAATCATGAATCATATTAATTATTCTTATTAAAATTTTCTTGTGATACGGAAAAAGGTTTCGGCATGAATATTTGTGAAATATGCACGACATAGAAAAAGAATATCTACTAATTCTAGAAGAAATTGTGAGCATTAATTACCTAGCCTTTGAGAAGAATAAAGAATGAATATCATGGTACTCTAATGATGCTTCTATCGTACGAATATTTCTAGTTTGAGAAAAATCTAGATTGAATAAATACATCCGTACTTTTTTATGTCTTTGAAATAGTGACAATGGCATGTTACTTACATTCTTGATTGACGAAGGATTCAAAAACTACTGGATTAGCTTTTTAAATTCTATGGTTATAGTTTGTGAAGCCATGCTAAATAGATAACAAACATAACCTATGTCTTCACTATGGTAAAAAAGAAATGTAGAAGCGCACTTTTGAGAACAAAGCATGCGTTTGTATTCACTTTTGATAGATATTCGTTATCGGACCGAATAAGTAACATTTTTTAGCAAATCTCAGAATTTAACTGCTTGACCTTTACATTTTTTATTGACCTTTCGATGATATGTTGGTTGCTCTATAAATCTGCTACTTCGAAGGAGGAAACAATATAGGTTCTCGAGGATGTGAAGTAAAAAGGTCAACAGCTCAGATTGCTCATTATCCACACTAAAAACTTCAAGGTTTGAGGTAGTTAAGATGCTTTCTTGTACAAACTTCTTCATTCATTGAAAATGTTCAAAATCAATTGCAGTACTAAATCATGTGTATTTCAAATGCTTGAATAAGCTCATGATTGTTTTTCTTTCGATACCTTTCAAGGTCACAAACGATAAATTCACCGAGATAGCATCGAAACATGCCACAATTTCCTCATAATCTTCATCACATCGACGCTACATGTAAAAAAAATATTACTCGAATTGTATTTCTCCAGCATGCAAACATCAGACTGTGAGATACCTCATTTTAAAAAGAAAAAAACAAGAAATATGATCTCTTCGGGAAGTCACAATACTGTTTGAGTTCTATCAATACCTATGGACTCCTAGCAATCTATCGGTACTATTGTTAGTTTTTGATAATATTTTATTAATTGTTTTTTTTACATATTTTACAGTAAAAAATAATTTTTTGGTTAGGGAATAGATGTTATAAATGAATATCAGTAAACAAAATAGGCAAAAATCAAAGAAAAGAAACATAAACTAACAGTAATATTCATGAGTACCGTGAAAATAGAGTGCATGTATCATTTTTTCATTTGTCACGAGAAATCATACAAATTAATTCAATATAAAAAAGTTTTCAAAAATAACAACTCGATCGGCAAATCAAGAGCAGAATGTATGTAATAAAAGTTTTGAGTAGTGAGAATTTTTTCAATTTCACCTATCAAAAAATTCATTTCTCTGTTTTTGACACATCTTTGTAATGCTCATGACTTCTGTATTTGAGAAATATATACATATATGTATATTCTCTCTCAAAAATGATGTTATTAACTCATTTAACTATAGGACTGAACGAAGCTAGAGAATCGCTAGTATACGCGAAAACGACGTAAACTGGCGGCATCTTCAAAACAGTGCCAACATACTTGATGAAATATCAATAGTTGCCGATATTTCATTGAATAATTTAAATAAAAACAATTTTTTATTTATTGTTGTCGGAAATTTTCAGACAAAATTACAGTTTAGTGACATCCTCATGCTCATACTGATTGCTGCGTTAAATGTATCAATCGAGAATGCCGATGTCATTTACTGCAGAATCAACAAGCTTCATATTGATGATATGATATCTTGTGATTTTTTTTCTCTCCTATCACCTTTAATGCATTTTTACGTCGAGTACATCGACATGACTGTCAAAACATTTTGCTCTTTCGCTTACTCATGTTTTTTATGATGTAACATTTTTATTTGATTTCATTTAGAATTCACAATGGCTACTTATACAACATCAGTTGATACTCAAGATCGATTACTCGAAAGTCCAATACGTGAGACTTCAATCAATACTGTGAAAGTTAGTTTGTTAGTTATATGAATTTTAAAAATTTTATTTATTTTTTTTATTTTAGTCAATTCCGATTTCAACACGATATGGTTATGTTTTGGTAACACAACAAGGTGCATCTGATCGTCCAGTCATAGTTACTTATCATGATGTTGGATATAATTGTATGTTATTATAGATTAAAATGATTATTCAGGACAAATGTATGATTGTTTTTCTCTTTTTTTTTCTAGCTACAACACAATTCCATCATTTTTTTGCTTCTCCTGAAATGATACCAATAACAGAATATTTTACAATATATCATATTAATGCACCAGGACAAGAAGATCGAGCTAATCCATTACCGTCAACGTAAAACATTTGAATCTATTGTTTGATTTTTTTTTTCTATATATGATAATTGAATTTAGATCTGTTTATCCAACTATGGAACAATTAGCTGAAACCGTTAATGATGTATTCGATCATTTAGAGTATTGTTTTTTTTTTTTCTTTGAACTTATTTAATTTAACATATAAAATCGTTTAGTATTAAAACAGCAATCGGATTTGGTGTTGGTGTTGGTGCAAATATTTTAACACGTTTTGCAGTTAGCATTTTATCTTTGAAAATAAAATTATTTTGGTTTTATTTTAATTGTTTTTTAGTTGAAATATTCAACAAAAATCTATGGTCTTATTTTGGTTAATTGTATTTCACGTGGCATTGGATGGTTCGAAGGTTTTACTCTTAAAGTATTTAGATTTTTTAATACTTAAAAATTGCATATAACTTTCATTTTTTTAGTGGCCAACACAGGATATGCCTCAAGAAACATGGACTGATGCACTTTTGACATATCTTATTTGGTATCATTTAGGTTATGTGAGTATAATCGTGTTATTCATTTACATAAATATGATAATTATGAAATATAGGAGAGTCAATCAACACATCCAGACTTAGTACAAGGACTTCGACGTCATTTGGAAGAAAATGTTAGTGCTAAAAATGTTGTCAAACTTCTTAATTCATTTTTAAAGTATGGCTAATAGAAATCATTATTTTATTTTTGATTAAACAATTATTTTGTTTTTGCTCCTTAGACGTACACCTATTGTAATGGAACGACCGAATGAATCGAATAAAACTGCTAATCCACCTATAAGTCTTAAGTATGACAAAAAAAAACAAATCCTTTTGTTTGTCTCCAAGAAGATTTTTATAATTTTTCTTGTAGTTGCAATATTATTAATATAACTGGATTTTCATCACCACATAAAGATGATGTTATTGATACGAATGATAAATGTGATCCAGCCAAGTCTTCCTATGTTGAATTTGCTGATTGTGGTGGTGCTGTCCTCGAAGAACAACCAGCAAAAGCAGCTGAAGCTATTCGACTTTTTCTTCAAGGTCTCGGCTTTAGTAAGTCAAAAAAGTTTTTTTTTGTGTGTGCAAAGTTTTTTTTCCTCTAATCTTTGTTTAGTATCACATTTGAGTATTCCAAAATTTTCAATTGCAAATCGTTTAACTGAACAAGCAGCAGAATATAAACGTCGTCATGGCTCATTATCACGTGCACCACGTCGTTCTAGTGCACCATTTGATTCAGTTGATTCAGGTCTTTATCGTAATGATTCACAAGGCGATGAAGTTGATGATGATCCAAATTATTATGGTCATGAACTTCAACTTCGTGTTGATTCATTTGATGATCGAAATGTTAAACTATAAAGAAAGAAAGAAAACATAATATTATACTTCTAGCATTCTCGTTTAATCTTATTCCTGTAACCGTGATCTTCATGTTAGTTGCTTCTTAAAATGATCGTTCCCAATATTTTAATCTGCATATGTATTCTTAAAGAAAAAATTTGTATAAAAACAATATAATCAAAAGATCTTTGCTATTATCATCTCTGTTTTTTTCTCTAAATCAGTGCAAAAGATATTATTTCATTTTTTTTTTTTTGGTAGTTTGCAAATAAAGAATGTATTTTTCATCTAAATGATGAAATCTAATGAAATAAAATTTTATTATTGAAGAATATGTCAAATTAATTAAAGTGATTAATTGATACAATGGAATGAGTTATACTTTTAATTGGATGCATTAATGAAAATAAAATTTCGATGTCCTTGGCTGATAACATAGATGAATATGTTTGTGCAATTTTTTTCTCATTGAATGAATATAAAGCGTGTAAAAATAAGTTTCGAACTTGAATTAAGTCACATGTCAAATATGAGTCAAAACAAACAATTAGAACCGTATAAATTTCAACATCAGGTATTTTATGTCATATCGCATTTTTCTTCTCTGGAAATTTATTTTGTGTATGGTATAATATCTTTTAATATATTATTATCAGTTTCAATCAATATTAAAGAACATTACAGTATGCAGGACACTCAACTAATCTTATTTGATCGTAATTCAATGAAATTCTGGTTTAGTAGTGAAACTCGTCGTAATTTTCTATCATTGTGAATACTAGTCAGAAGAGTAGATTCCATAACAGGACTAGTGATTCGATGGAAAGAGTATTTAGTTCAGCTTGGTTCACCTTTACTCAAAGACGGACATGTTCGTCACCAAATTAAATCGATAAAAATTCTATTTACTTGTTCATGCAAAAAATTTAAGAACAACAAGCAATGCATGAAGTCCTGCCCTGTATAATATATGGTAGGATGAAGAAAATCATCTTTTGACATTTTCTGATCGATATGATAAATGGAATTCATCATTCTTATTATCTCATTAATTTGAATAATAAGCAAGATTTTTTTATTCATATAAATAAACATAGTTATTATGCACGCTGTGATAGTTTTGATCCTTGACATTTCTTATACAAAAAAAAAAGAATTCTTTTCAGAATAAACAAAAAAACTTGCCTATTGTAAACGGCATTATACCAAAAACTAATGGATCAAATAAATACATATAATTCAATGAAATGAACATTCTATGTCAAAGAAAAAAAAATATTTCTTTCTTTTTATTATATTGATAAAGCCATATTCAAATCTATCTCATTCAATTGGATAGAAATTGATGCAAAGTTTTTAAAATTAATCACTTCTTTTTATTTTAGTTCAAAAGAAAAATAACAAGTTTACTTTCTCAAAAACAAGAATAATAATAATTTGAAATGTTATATTTTTAACTAACACCGTAGCATTATTTGATATTCTTACGATTGAAAATAAAACTTTTACAAGCTTTCATTTGTTTGAATAATTGGTTCATTATGCACTGATACACTACTAATATCTAACGTTTGAATAATTTCAAATGATTCACGTTGTGCATTCAAACATTGATTTTGATTTTCATACATTTGTCTAATCTCATCTTCTGAAAGAGTATTACATAAAATAGGTGAAGCAAGTAATTCATTCAATGTTTGTTTAGAATCAATAAGTACTTTATCAAATAAAAATCGAATAAGACGTTTTTCATATTCATCTGGATGAATAACACTAAACAATAAATATAAAATTGATATTTAAAAAAGAAGTCATAAAAATTTACCTATATTCAGAACTTCGTTTTCGATCACGAATATTTTGTATTGTATGTTGCATACGTTTGAAATTATCAAATGTTTGTAAACAATCAATAATAGCTGGATAAAGAAGTACACGTTTACCATCATGTGTTACACCAGGAATACCTTAGAAATTCATTATATTCGAAAATTATTTCTACATAAAGAAAGAACAATTTGATTCATTGTAGTGATATATACGATTAGCTTTATTCGTATTCTGTATTGTAATTAGGAAAAACTTTCTCATCCTAACTCTATCTAACTCAGTAGAATATCTACTCTTACCTAATTCGAGAAAGGTTTAACCTCACTCTTTCTTCATACTGCGCTAGTGAGAAGATTCTATAAATAAGTGGCAAACAGAAGAGAGTGTGAGTGTTGGTTTCACTCCGTCCACGTCCACATTCATACCGTTACCCACACCTACATTCATACACATCTATACCCTTCTATTTTGTTTACTTTCATATAGAGAGAACATCACAACTTGCTAATATCATATGACGTATCTCAAATTAAATATAATTAGCTAAAAATCACTATGATAACTTACCTAAAAATGCTGTTGCCATTGTATCATCAGAAAAAGTATCTTCTTGTGGACAAGCAATAAGATGTAAAGGTTTCATAATAAATTTATTAATTAATTTTGTATTTGAAATATTTTCTGTTTTATTTGTCTCATTAAATTTACTAGATTCAAATAATGTTCGATCAATGTTTGTTGCTGCAAATAATGCACTTAAACCTAATTGTGGTTTTGGTCGTAATTTTAGAGTTTGTTCGTTATTTTTTTTATTTTGAATATGCTCATCTAATTGATAAACACCTAATATAAGACTAAAATCAGTAATCATCATTTTTCTTAATTCACATATATCAGATTCAAGTGTTAATCTTAATCTTCGATAAATATCATGTGGAATACGAATACCATATGGATAAAATAATTCAAAATCAAGATCTTTTAATGCTTTTAAACGTTTTACTGGTAAATCAACACTTGAATATCGACCAAATCTTGATCCTTTAAGATCATATATTTCATTAATATCAAGAAATGATGGTAAATTATTCAACATAACAATACAATAGATTTCCGATGCTAATTTTGAACCCATATTTACAGAATATAAACCAACATATCGTGTCATTAATGAAGGTGTATGAGAATAATATAAATAAAGGCCAGATAAAATTCGAATCAACAATTTTGCTTCATGATCACGTACTGTTTTTATAATGTAAACCTAAATTTATAATTAAATAAATAAAAATAAAAATAAAAAATATTATTTTGAATTCATTGGTTAACTTACATCATCTGCTGTTTTATACATTTGTGAACCTGATCTTCCTGTATTAGCAAAATTAATTAATTCATCACAGTTGAATGATGTTTGAAAATCATTTCGTGTTATACCAATTACTGTACGCATATATTCAAATGCAATTGGTGCATATGTTGTTATTTCAATTGGTATTGTTGTTGTTTCTGAAGTTTTTTCATCTGATGTACGTAATAATTGACATTTATGTGTTCGTGTTGAACGAAATTCATTTCCAAATATACATGATGATCGATCAACTATATTTAATGTTTCAGCAAAATAAATTATAGATTGACGAAGTGCTTTACCAATTAAATCCGAATTCGAGCTAAAAAATGTATTTTGAATAGGAGTTTTTATATGTGATAAAACACCTGTATCCGTAGCATTCCAATCTTCTAAACTTAAAATACTTAATGTATCAGTTAAGTCATTCATTTTAATTAAATATTCATCTGAAAATAATTAGAATAGTCTTACATAAACTAAAAAAAGAATCGAATGAAGAAAAAAAATTCAGCTAAGTATATATAAGTAGATTCATAAAGAGATACAATTATTTGAAAATCTCGACTAGTAATAAAATACAAATATGTGTATTGAAGCAGTGCAATAATAAAAGATGCTATAAACAAGTTATGATCTATTCACAGAATAGTTAAATATGAAAAGAAGATTGTTGAAACAAAACATAAAGATAAACGATACAGGTTGTTTAGTACGAAACCAAAAGGCAATGGTAATTTAAGAACAGATAGTGATAAAGAGAAAAAGAAAGAACATTTGAACTCAATATAACGGAAGAAACTTATACTATATATTATAGTTATAATATCACATTGAGAAATATTATAAAAAAATAGTTGAATAGAACCAAATATAATACTAAGAGAATTTGTTCTATAACAAAAGTTATTGTATTAGCAAATAAAACTTATGGTAAAATTAATGAACAGAAGTTGTGGTAAGTCTCAAATTTTCACTAACTTTTATTAGATCTCTGGTTATTGGTTTCTGGTTTTTGACAAATATTCAATATGACAAATAACAACAATCAGACAAAAGAAAAAAACGAGAAATATTATTTCAGTGGTATAAGTATTTTCCCCATTATGGTGACGAAGACTATTTATCCCACTCTAATGATATACTCTTACGGTCATCCTGACCCTCATCCATACTCAAGACAGTAAATTTCTGATTTCTTATGAAGGAATTATCGCAAGTGACACCCATTGTTTGAACTCATATTGAATCCACATATAGGTCTCGATGAGAATAGCAAAGTCCTAAAGAGATCTTTCACAATTAGGCTTTAGTACTGACTTATGACCAGAGTGTGAAACTTAAAAGTTGAATTCAATTGAACAAGTATTATTCAAGTTTGAAATATATAGAAAACTGATTATAACTCGGTGAAGAACTCTTTTAAGTTTTTGCTAGTCTCATTGGAGCCTATCTGTTGGTCCAATATGAGTAGGCTTCAAACGATGAGTGTCATATTTGGAATAGTTCCCTAGTTAGCTATTTTTGAAATGATAGGGTTCAAAACAACAAATAATTACACTTTTTATTAGTTTAAATTCGTAGGATTTTTCCAATTCGTAGAAATTTTGATCTGTAGATTTCAGAGGTATTACTAATTTGAAATTTACCAGTTTTTTTAATTAAATAAACATATTAGAACAAGAATATATCATAATAATATATTAGTTTGTCAAACAGCTTGTATAATACGCATATAAGAAGTCGAAGTTGTTCATTTGAAAATAATTTGATAGATGTTCGAATTGTATTCATTAGATAAAATCTTTTATTATCAATTGATATAAAATAAGCATCAATTCTATTGACATTACATTTAACTATAATAACTTCTAGAGAATGGCAAACTGACGGACTTAGGTTTGCAAGTACATTTAACTTAACGACATCTGCCGTATAAGAATCATACACCATTCGTTTTAAATTTTACCTTTAATATATATATTACAAACAAGTGTATAATATAACTACTAGAAAAAAAAGAGTTGAAGTCTCTTATGAAATAAATGTTTCTCTTTTTTCTAGCTAATGCTATTTGTTTATTTTACATTTTCATTCTTTCAATCAATGAACACAAAGAGGTTCGATAGTGGTCTCTCTCATCTGAGGTTAATAGTTTTCGATCGTTCTGTTTCTTACTTCTTTCATTTTTTTTTTCTTTTCTATAACAGCATATATACCCGTAAAATTTTCATCGATATAATATCTACATAAAATGGTGTTAATCATACGAGCAATGTAAATGTAATTTCGTTGTTTTTTCTATGTCACTATTCTATTTATTACTATAGTCTCTTCACATATTACCATTACATTGTGACTTACCCTTGTAGATTTATTCATCGGTTTATTTTGTCTTTTATCTCTTGTCTTCTTTTAAAAGAAACTGATAATATAGGCTATTGTGATTGTGCATTCGTAAATACCTTTGTTTTTCTTTCTTTCTCTCTCTCTATTGTCACCTTTCAAATGACATAACATATTGAATGTTAATCATTTTGTATTTTATCATGATAAAAAAGTAAATGAAAGTTGAACTATACTATTTTATCTAAAACACCTAGTTACATGTGACAAGGATAAAAAAAAAAGCGAAGAAAAAGAAAAAGCAAGACGACACATTATTGTTTGTCGAATGTCTTAGAAAAAAGTTTAAATGAGAAGTATATCCTTTTAATTGAAAAAAATCGACGCGATAGAACATCTGCTATTTTTTCTTTGATTGAATGTCGTATGGTTTTTTTCTTTCTTCTAGATCAATATGCTAGATGATTTACCAAGTTATGATTATTACAGTGAGTCATCATGATAATGTTTTTTTCCTTACAAAATAGCAACGAGCAAAATTTATGATTAATATTCAGATCTAATAAAGATTAAATTCATTTTTTGTATTATAGGCTTACTTCTTTTGTAATTAATTATACTACTTGTTGTAAGATACGATCTTTGCAATTGTTGAACTTTCTAAACAATGTAATAATTATAGGTTATAAAACTGAATTTTCGATTAGTTTATTAAATACTATCATCTCTATAAGATGGGTATATGAATATGGTATCATGAGATTTAAACTAAATATCAACGAAGAATGTCTTTAACATGTAACATGAATGTTTAATTTTTGAATTGACTAGAGAAAAACCTTTTTTTTACTAAAATTAAAAAACACAAGCTCACTTTTATTAACTATTTTAAATTAATTGTTTATATTCTTTTTGTTAATAGTTCCATCGGAATGTTATATAACTGCATTTGAAGACTCACATTCAACAAATTCTACATCAAAAGCATTACCTACAATTGATGTTCTCTTCCCAAATGGTCTTGTTGCTTGTATTAAACGTGAACAAATTCAAACATTAGCTGATATTCGTCATATACTACACAATGATTATGCTGTAACATGGCCATTTCATTTTCTTTCCATAACACATACATTTACAAATGATACAGACGATTTACTCTTAGATGAACAACAATCATTTGATACACTTGGTCTTGTTTATCCATTTGTACGTGTCAGTGCAAAAGGTGAACTACCATCACCATTATGTAAATGGTTATCATCAATTGATCAATCTGATATGGAATCCTTAACACAATTTATTGAACAATTAGTTGAATGGCGTGATACAACAATTCCACAAGAAATTCTTCATGCACCACCATCTATATCTCAAACAATTTTATCAAATATTGATTCATTTTTAGTTTATGTTGAACGAAGAGAAACATCTTTTAGTTGTACACAAACAACCACATGCCAAGAATTAATTAAACGTATTCTTAATGAAGAGAATAAATCAATACTAGAATATTATAATGCATCAACTGAGCCAATGTTAAAATTTTCTTATCGTAATGAATTTTTATTAAAATCAGAATCTTATCCATTACTTCAATATAGTTATATTCAAGAATGTTTACAAAAAAATATTCAAATAAATTTACAATTAATTTATATTGAATTACCAAAAAAAAGTAAAAAAATTGGACAAACTAATAATAATAATAAGAATAATAATAATACTGAACCCGATATATTTCAATCAACAACAAAACGAAATATACCAATAAATAATAATAAAGAAAATGATTCAGATCAGCAATTATTATCTATGCAATCATCATCATCGCTATTTAAATTTATTTTTCGTCTTCGACCATCAGCAAATGCTAAACAAACATTATTTCAACTTCATTCAGGAATTTATTATGGACGTCGATGTTTATTTTCATTTGAACCAATTACTTGGAATAATACATGCATTGAAGAAATGAGACAAACTACAACATTACCTATTGCTAGTATATTACCTGGTACTCTACTTTGTTTTGCATTAACAAATAAACAATCAGAAACATATTTTCTTAATGTTAGTTTATTTCGTTCAAATGGTTTTCTATTAAATGGTTCATATGAATTCACATTTAACTTAGTTAATCCAATACAAAATATTGCAAATACAAAACATCTTTATCCAGATGGTTTTATTGGTTCATCATATATTGAATCACCAGTATATAAATATGAAATAAAACTTACATTTGATTCTCAACCATATAGATTTTATCATAATGAAGAAATTTCAGAAAAATTAACTCATATTAATATGCGAACACCGACAGCAGTAACAACAGCTAAACAACAACATCATCATGAATCAGGTGATGATGTTGCTAATGCAGAAGCACTGAATTATTTACTTGGTACTCTCAATGATGAGGTATGATTTATTTTAAATTATGTTTCAATGATCTATGTTTGTTTGCTTAGACACAATATATGGTGCAAGAACCTTCTTGGCTGTCTGATTGTTCATCAGCACCTATAGATGCTCTTCCATGTGTTCTTCATTCCATTCTTGCTGATATTCATCGTTCAATACTTGCCGGTAATAATTATTATAATACTGCACCAGTTTATGACAAATTATTTTCAATGTATAAATTAATTGATTTATGGCCACCAATGTCATTTGAAATGTGTTTTTTTCTTCTTGATTGTACATTACCAGACGCACATATACGTTCCTATGCTGTTTCACAATTAGCACGTTTATCTAATCATTTATTTCTTTTTTATTTACCACAAATAATTCAAGCTGCAATACAATTTGAACATTATATTGATACACCATTAATACGTCTTATTCTTAAACGAGCATTATGTCATCGTGGTATTGGTCAAAAATTATTTTGGACATTATTAAATGTTAATACACGTAATGGTCGTGTTATGTTTGAACTTTATAAAACATATTGTGGTTTAACAATATCAAATGATTTACAAACTCAAGTAACATTAACATTAAAATTAAATACAATTAATCAAAAAATAAGATCAACGAATGTAAAAGATGCACCAAGTATGAGACAAGCTTTACTTGCACGTTTACGTGATTCAGATAAAAATTCATGGCGTTGTGTATCACCATTAGATACAGGTTGTCTTCTTGGTTCATTATTAATTGATGAATGTCATGTATATGATTCATTTATGCGACCATTTAAACTTGTTTGGGAAAATGCATTAAATCCTACACATGAACATTTTGAATTAATCTATAAAATAGGTGATGATTTACGACAAGATGTATTAACATTACAAATATTTCGTTTATTTGATTCGATTTGGAAAACAAATAGTATCAATAATACAAATGAAGATTTATTACAACTTCAAAATCTTCATATGACATTTTATGATGTTATGTGTACAAGTGATACAACAGGATTTATTCGAATTGTATCAAATGCATATACAATATTAAATATTTATCATAAATTTAATACAACAACAACAATGAAACGTAATGTAATTTATGATTGGTTAGTTACTCAAAATAATACTGCACATAAGTAATTAATAAAAAAAAAGTTTCGACATTTGAGTAATGAAAACTATTCTTTCTTTTTTTTTGCTACTTTTTAGACTTCCAGTCGGAAAAACAACACGTCGAACTAATACTATTGGAATAACAGGTGATACATCAGAAGTAACTGTACCGAATAATGTTCTTGTGAAATTTCGAAGATCATGTGCAGCATATTGTACTGCTGGTTTTGTTATGGGTCTTGGTAAGTTATGTTTTATTTTGTTTTTTGCATGTTATATTAATTAATATATTCGTTTGATATAGGTGATCGTCATCCATCAAATATAATGTTAACACCCGATGGTCGTTTATTTCATGTTGATTTTGGTCATATATTAGGTGATTATGTTAAATTTGGAAATATATTTCCACGTGAAACAACAAGTATTGTTCTTGTTGAACCATTTCTTTATGTAATAAATAATCGTACACAGAATGATACAGTTGATTATCGAGATTTTATTCAAATATGCTTAGAAACATTTCGTCTACTACGTGAACATGCAACATCATTATTTGGTTTACTTTATTTAATTATTTATGCACGTTTACCATTATTGAACAGTATATCAAATTTGAATTATTTACGACAATCGTTATTTTTAATTGGAGATAAACCATATGAAACAAAACATGCTATAAAAGCATATAAAAGAAAAATTCTATCAGCACAAAAGGATACAAGACGATTTTTAGATTGGATTGCACATGCTTTTGTTCATAAACCACCACGATAGTGTCAGATATTTAGTTAGAAAATTATTTTTTCTCTCTTTTCTTTTCAATATTATCTTTATAAATATATACAATAATAAACAAATTAAATGCTGTATTCAAATAGTGAAGTCTATTATAGTAATCACTAAAAATTCTACTGATAGGTAAAAACTACCTGAATTTGAATAGTTTTACTTGATATTTTTATTATAAACACAGTTTAATTGCAATCACCAATCCAAGATCGATCGACTTAGAATAAAAATACTAAGTTTTTCCCTTGAACATTAAAAAATAACTTTTCGTCTTCGCCATTACTTTGACGTGTTAATATCTATACATTGATTGATGTTTTTTTTCTCATTTGAAATGGTCTCTGCTTAACCATCGGTCATAATCATGAAATGTTAAGGAAATAGTTCATTAGAACAGAGAATTTACTAAAGAAAACTTCAAGGTACATGGTAGGAAAAAGTCGAAATTACAGATTACTTTTTTGACAAATCCTATAAATTCTCATGCTTAAAATATTCAAACTGACTTCATGAATCAGTCAATTCACATAAAATTTTTATTTGTGATAGAGAACGTATTGAGATTTGATGTTAATTCTTAAGTATTCTCGTCTGCGTAAAAAAAACAGTGTTAGCCTTCTAGCTTCTTCACATGAAGCCTAATCAATCTTTGATTGGTGCTTGCGATCAGGATTCATCATGCTTCACTGGTGACCAACAACATATGAGAGAACTTATGACGACTACTGTAAAGGCTCGATCATATTTTTCTTCAAACAATAGTACGATACTTTGATATTCTCTACAAACTTTATATGAGAGATTTGGCATTGTTGCTTTTTTTTCTGTCATGAAAAAAACTACATAAAACCTCATATCGGAATATATAAGTGAATTTTTACATGTTTTATTAATTCATTTAAACTCATTGACTGTACTTTAAATAAAGTCACAATATTTCAATGATATTCACCTGATACCGATACTTTCTCGAAAAGTCAATATTATTAGATTTTTTAATAAAACGGCGAGACGATTGCGTGATATTCGCTTTCTTTTTATTTTCTTATAGTAATAAATCATTCTACGTTGGCTTGAAGTTTCACATGCAGAGTTTAATAGCACAAATACCGTGTCTTCAAAGCTGTGGTAAGAAAAAACAAGTTTTAATTTTAGAAAGCTATGGCTGTAAGCGTCAGGCATAGTGTGTATGTAGGTCACTATATGGTAAAAAATAAAAATCCTGCTTTATTAAATTAAATATAGAATAATATACTATGAAATATAGTTTATCTAATAGTATGAATATCTTTGCTACACCCTCAAAGAAACTAAAAAACTAGCTGTCCAAAAATTAGCTTGATACTAGTGATGTCACTAGAAAAGTTCATATATGACAAAATTGGTTTATTCGATAGACAAATCAAGTATATTTTCTGAATCTGTAAACCGAGCTCTATACAATGATAAAAAAATATTTTTTTCTATAGTGTCGTCTAAACGGCGAGACTCGTAAAATGAACAATCCACACCCTATTCCTGAACTGCACAATAGGATTCCAAAAGATATAGACTTTTTAGGTATTTTTCAATTTTTATAGCTCTGAAAAAATATTTAATCGACAAAAATAGTATATTCGGAATCAATGCATTAAATAGTGTAGAATCGATGTCATACAAAACAATTTTGCGGACAAAAAAAATTTCTTTAAAAATACTTTCCAGGGTCATATGTCCGCCTACCATGCGAGAAATATGCCCTGGCCGAGTTTTGTGTGATATTTCTTCTCTACTTACACCTAACTCGATTTTACTTATGCGAGTCCCTAAAACAAAGTGAACAAAATAATATGAATCATTTAGAAAATTTTTCTTGTAAGTTTATTTTGCAACAATATATCATTTTATATTAATACATTTCTAGAGAGTTTTAAATTTATTTGTTACAAATATCCTATATCAATTGATGCATAGACTCTTCATTGATATTAATCATTCGATAAAATCAACATAAAAAAAAACAAACTATGTATGTGTTAAATAAATCAATGTCGTTCCACGACAAAAACAAACCTTATTTTCTTTTTAAACTCTCTTGATTAGACAAAAACAAAAAAGTCATAAGTGAAATTTTCAAACACAAAATAATCATTCATATCAAAGCTATTTACATTCATGCATTAAAATAATAAAATATCTTTTAAAAAATTGTCATTAATTCATGTAAAATCTCTTCAGCATTTTCAATCGTACAATCGGACCATCTAAAACAAATAGACAAAAGAAAAAAAAAATTCTAAAACAAAAAAAGAAAAGATTTTCGTAAAAAATTAACCGTGTCTGTAATAATTGAATAATATCCGGTACACGTTGATCATTTTCTTCAAAAAAATCTCCATAAATCGATGCTGGATATTGTTGTCGAGTATCAATTGAAACTATACAAGATTTTTCTTGTTTTTTTAAGCCACTATAAACATGTAATTGAAAATAATTTTCATAAATCCAATTATTTAAAAGATTAATATTTGTTGAAAATACAATAGCATAACGACGATTTAAACAAATAAGCCATACAGGTACTCTTGGTGTACGTAACATTGAACCAATCTCTTGTTTATGCCAAAATGAATCTTCATCATATTTTGACCAATAAAGAAATCCAACTGAAGAACGAGTTTTTACACCATGTTGAGGTTTTTCCTTAAAATATACAAAAATTATATAGATATTTATTCAATTGAATATTAATTTTTATACCATTAAATTTCCATGTGAATCAACATCAATAACACCATTATGTAAATAATGTAAAGCACGTCCAGTTAATGCTAATGTAACCATTTGAATTGTTGATTCATCACGTTCACCTACTAAACGTGTATGATCAAGATCATCAATTAATCTATATAAAATCAAATTTTTCTATTGTATACAAAGAAAAAACCTTGTATCTACTTTTTTAATGTACGTGATAACATTAGACTATAGAGAAAAAGAATAACACCATTTTCTTTCATAAACTAAAAATAACAAAATGAAATTATACATGTTTTTCTATTTATTGTTTACATACATATGGTAAACATTTGATAATAAATGAACGAAGTTTTGCCACATCAACAAATTCAAACATATGTAACTAAAATTTTGGTTTTTTTTTTTTTAATACTTTTTTTTATTGTGATAAAATATTATTCTTACTCGTTCAGTTATTCTATCAGGTACATAATGTTCGCCATGATTTGTAAAACATGCATCACCAGCATAAGGAATACAAACTGTTGCTCCTCGATATTCACCTGCTTGCCATAAAATCTGTCAAAATACAAGTCTATTAAATTTAACAATTCTAAAGTCTTTCATACTTCAGTAAGAGCATCAACAAGTGCTTCAGTACGTGCTTCGACAGTAACAGAAACAGACCGATGTTGATTTTCTAATAAGGCATTTTTTATAAGTAAATGTCGAAGAACAAATGCTTGAACACATAAAATAAGACCACGAGCACCGGTCTAAGATAAAATGAAGAAATCTCTTTTTTTTTTCTTTTTTCACATATAAAGTTCATTACTCGATCAGCAATAAGACCATAATTAAGTGGATTTGTATAATCACGAAATATAAATTTAGCTGAAAGCCAACTTTGACTAAATGAATGAATAGTTGAATTATTAGCTAAAAGACGTAGAGTCTAATCAAGAAAAATAAATATAATAAATAAGTTTATTGTCGATAGTCTTTTTTATACCGAAGCAGTAGCCAATGTTATTTGATCACCTTGTGAATAAAGTTTTAAACTAAGACTATTACCATGTGTTTTAATATAATCATCTAAAATTTTATTTGTTATTTTAATAAATAAAAAAAACAAAAAAAACTTTTATTTACCTTCGAATAATTTTGGTGCTTGTGAATCAACTTGTTTTGCTATAAGAATTGGTTGAGCAAGTAATGAATCAACACGCTATAAATATTGTAAAGAAAAAATTTTTCTTCGAAATATATACGAAAAATTTTTTTCATACATTCTTTAATTCAACTCGGCTAACTTCAAAATAATTGACCAAATTGAGTAATTCTTGATCACTTAATTCACCATCAGAACTACTAGAAGTAATTTGATACATAGTAGTTGAACCTTGTGTTGGATGTACATTATCATGAGTTATAGCAGGCATTTTAATATCTTGTACACTACAAATTTAATCTGAAAAGAGAAAAAAAATACAACTCAAAACAAACGACATTTTTTCCCGAAAAAAAAAAACAGACTTTTCGTTTTTTTTTTTAATCAGATGTATTGTTAGAATTAAAAAGTGAAATATAAGCGCGTAAGAAAATTCATTCGTATTTGAATACTATTTCGATTCGATATTATAGGCTTAAAAAAAGTCTTTCATATATAAGTCTTAAAACAACTGTTAAATTCAAAGTTTATTTACAACACGATAGCTAATAAGAACAAAAACAAATCTACCGATCAGTTATTGATTTAATTATAACGAATCGTACAATATTCAACTTTTGATAGGTCTCATAAAAAACTTTATGGAAAGATCTGATATAGGATTGGTTTGTATCTTGCTTATGGTAATCGACCTAGTTTTAAAAAAAATTCAAAGCGAATCAATCCCATCTCTGATAGGAGTGTTGCGAGTAGAAACGACTGTGTGATCTCTCTCAACCTTGAAAATTTTCGTTTTTATTCAATGGAGTTCTGGAGTTTTATTCTTTTCTTGGCTTGTTGATTCCTCCCCCAAAAAAAGTCATATCTACTAAAAAAAAACCCTCCAATTGGCTTTCTCAGTCATCATCTCCTTTCTTCTCTAATCTTTATGATCTCAGGATATCAATTCTTCTTCACAATTGACGACACTC
Organism: Rotaria sp. Silwood1; assembly: GCA_905250075.1. Taxonomy (NCBI): domain Eukaryota; kingdom Metazoa; phylum Rotifera; class Eurotatoria; order Philodinida; family Philodinidae; genus Rotaria; species Rotaria sp. Silwood1. Next base: position 1,384,369 of record CAJNOP010000018.1, on the reverse strand, counting down.
TACATACTAAGTGTACTATTGAACGGACACATAAAATAGTGTGCGCGTTGTAGTGTCGCTGAACCAGAGCAGTACCGGCATACTCATACTTTTACGGTCGTTGAAAAGAATTATTTGTTTTGTTTTTTATAGCTTTTGTAAGGTTAAAGAAAAATTTTTTGCGTTCTTCACCAGCCAATCAGCGCTCAATAATCACATAGAAGAAAAAAAGAATATCGAATCGAACAATTGAGTTTTTTCTAAACTAAAAGAAAAAAATTTAACTCTAATGTCTTTATTCTAATTTAATAATGAATTTTCAACGTTGTATTTTCGAATAGATTTTATCTAAATAACTATTAATTAACTATTCTAAACGAAGAATAGAAAAAAAAATGAACAAATATTTGTATTCAGAACTATCTTACTTCAAAACTAATGATAAAACATTGAATAAAATGTACTTTTAATCATCAACTTATTTTTCAACAAAAATAAATATATTTAAAATGAATTAAATTTACAATGACTTTCATTTCAATAGAAAATTACATGACAACCATCCTTGATTTTTTTTCAAACAATATCATTTATCTAACACATCTATGCATTTAATAATCCATAAAATGTATTCTATGGATTTGTCAACTAGTATTCAAACGAAAAGAACAGAACAATGCGAAAAGGAGGGAAAGTGAAAATGATACTTTCTCTTCTTTGTAAAAACAATAGATGGAACCATATGGTGCTTCAACATCATTTGCATCAGTATCATCATCATCATCATCATCATCTTGAAGTAACATATGTCTGTTTCTTTTTTCTTTTGATTCCGAATAATGGTAATGCGTCGACGTACTTTTTTAAAATATTTAGTTTTAATTCCAACTTTATGGATTATTGCAATATTAACATTTTCATTTCGTACTGATTCTTCATCAATACCTCAAATAAATAATGATATTCCAATTAATGTTATTAATCAAATAGCATCAGTACCATCATTAGTTGATCGTATTAGAAATGTTCTACCATTTATACAACACAATAATGATCATGATCATCCATCAGAAGAACGTATTAAAGCTCATGAACAAGAAAGAGAAATGAATGCTAAAGTACAAATTGTTGCACCAGAAAGAAATAATCATCATGATCAAAATATGAGTGGTCCCGGTGAAATGGGTAATCCAATACGAATAAAAAAAGATAAATTAACAGAAGATGAAAGAAAAAAATTTGATGAAGGATGGAAAAATAATGCATTTAATCAATATGCTAGTGATATGATATCAGTACGACGAACTTTAGCTGATGTTCGGGATCCTGAGTAAATGAATTATATATGAAATCATCATTTGTCATTGTCTTTTTTATTTTTCTATCTATAATTTAGATGTAAAAAAGTTGAATTTCATCCAAATTTAGCTGAAACATCAGTAATTATTATATTTCATAATGAAGCACGATCAGTATTATTACGTACTATTTGGTCTGTTCTTGATCGTTCACCAGAACATTTATTAAAAGAAATAATACTTGTTGACGATTTTTCGGATAAAGGTTTGTGTTATTGGTAAGTTTGAAATAAATAATAAAAAACTTTTCATTCTTTTTCTTACAAGAACATTTGAAAAAAATGCTTGAAGATGATATTAAACCAATGAAAAAAGTTCGATTACTTCGTACAGATAAGCGTGAAGGTCTTATACGAGCTCGTCTAATGGGTGCTATGGATGCCAAAGGAAAAGCTTTAGTCTTTTTGGATTCACATTGTGAATGTGCTGAAGGTAAGTTACAAAAGAGCTATTTGAGATTCGATCATATGTGCAGGATAGAACTGACTCCTTCTTAATCTTGAAAAGTTTTTATTTTCCTACAGAAAAACTAAACAAGGTTTTTTGTCCTTTCTTATCCATCGATTCGTGTGATAAGGGCTGACATTTTCTCGAACGGCTTCTCGAGAAATGTAGTTTATTCTATTTTTCTTTTATGCTTTTCAAACTATGATGACTTTCATCTTTTTCAGTTCTTTTGGGCATGTGTGGATGCTAGTACTTCGACTGCCCACACCAGCAATCGATTTAGAGGAACGATTATCCTTCTTCTTATAAGATCGTTTTCAATTTTCCCTGGTAGAAAAGGCTTGAAAATGAGCTGGCACTACCTCTAATGAGCTTCAAAACATGTTTTATGATCATGATTGTCCACCACTAATCCTCATCAGTATCGAAAAGAACTGAAACGATCAAAATATTCGTATAGTTTTCAAAGGTGTGTACGCATAAAACGAAAATGGGATTAATCGAATTGCTCATGGATATATGCTTGGGTTCTAGCAATTATGATATATTGACTTTTAGAAGTAACCCTTTGAATGCTGGATTTAGGTTTCTTTTCCTAGATGATTCTTGAGATATAAGCGTTCTATTTCTTTTACCATAAAATATTCATTACTTCTGACTTTGTCTTTTTACCCAAATCTAGCATTGACTCTATTCCATCTAACAGTATAAAAATACAGAACAACAATTCAGGTGAAGAAGATTGTTTTATTTCAAAATTGCACTAAATACTCGAGAATGTCTTTCGATTATTTACACAAAGTATGACACTTAACTGGTATATGATTCGAAAAATTCATTTGATAATAACACACTTGAAGTATACATTGGGAAATAAGGATCATCTATTGTACCATATCTTCTATAATTAATTTCTATCATAATGGTGTGAAAATATAGTCATTCAAAATATGGAAGTAAAAGACAAATAGATGAAATATTGTTAAACAGACTTCATACCCAAGCAGACAAACCTTTGAGAAAACGCGTTTAAAGGCACAGAAATTGTTCTAAAATCGGCAAAAAGTGGACGTTATTGGTTCACACTCGTGATTCTCGATTATGAGCCAAAAACACCCATTTTTCGTGCATTTAAACGCGTTTTCACACAAGAAACATGTGTACACGCCTACAAAAAAGAGAAAAAAGTTGTCGTGTTTTTCCAACTTGAAAAAAGTGACTATAATCATGATTATGCATCTCGAGTATGAGAAAACGACCACTTTTCTGTTTTTTATATGCATATACACTCATTTCTTGTGTGAAAACGCGTTTAAATGTATAAAAAGGACGAAAAATGGGTGTTTTGGGTTCACAGTCGGCAACCGCGAGTGTGAGCCAAAAAACGTCAACTTTTTGCCGATTTTAGACCAATTTCTGTGCGTTTAAACGCGTTTTCTCAAAAGTTTGTTTGCTTGTGTACACATTCTAGGCTCAAGTTATTCTATTTCACATCTTTTTTTACTTCCCGTATATTTGTAACCAAAATTAATAACACATTTCAGATCATCCGACAAAATTTTTGTGTTTGCGAGTTATTCAAAATTAAGAAATACTAAAAAAGCGTATATAATTCTGTACACTGCTCTTCAAAGTGTAAAACACGATTGAAAGTTATAACAATGATGAGACACAGACTTTCATAGATATTAACCTTAATCTTTTACAAGAAATTCATTTAAAATGTTAAGATAACAATACATAATTTTATTCTTTAGGATGGCTTGAACCATTATTAGATCCTATTGCACGTAATCCCAAAGCATCAGTTGTACCATTAATTGAAATTATTGATGATGGAACATTTGAATTTAAAGCTACACCAATAGAAGGTATTCAAGTAGGTGGATTTGATTGGAATCTTATTTTCAATTGGCATACAACACCAGAAAGAGAAATGAAACGACGAAAAAATAGAACTGATCCAATTAGGTAAATAAAATTTTCTTTAAAACTAATTCAATATATGATTTTTATATATCTTAGAAGTCCAACAATGGCTGGCGGTTTATTTGCTATTGATCGAGATTGGTTTGAACAATTAGGAATGTATGATCCGGGCATGGATATTTGGGGTGGTGAAAATCTTGAACTTTCTTTTAAGGTTTATTTTTAAAATAAAATTCTTTTATTTGATTAAGATATTTTCCTATATATTTAGCTATGGCAATGTGGTGGTGAACTTTTATGTGCTCCATGTTCACATGTTGGTCATGTCTTTCGAAAACGTTCACCATATAGTTGGCCTAAAAATGTTAATGTTGTTAGAAAAAATACTGTTCGTCTTGCTGAAGTATGGCTTGATGAATATAAAGTAATGAATGAATAAAAAGAAATATGTGTAGATTTATTTACTTTTGTTTTCGTTTTTTATTATTTAATAGCATTATTATTATGAACGAATTAATTATCAACTTGTAAGAATAATTTATTTGAAATAGAAATTCGAATTGTTTGCTATTTATTTATTTATTTATTATTAAGGGTGATTATGGTGATATATCTGATCGATTAAAAATTCGTGAAAATCTTCAATGTAAACCATTTAAATGGTTTCTTGATAATATTTATCCTGAACAGTTTGTTCCAGGAGAAAGTTTATATTACGGCGAGGTTCGATTTAATTATTTTAATTCAATAAAGTCAAATATCTATTTTTTGTTTTTCTTCAAGATTCGAAGTCAAGGAAAAATAAATGTATGTATTGATTCACAAGAAGTCGAAGATCGTGATAGAGCTATTATTGGTTATCCATGTCATGGACAAGGTGGCAATCAATATTTTCTTTACTCGAAAAATTATGAAGTACGACGAGAAGAAAAATGTTTAGATTATCCTGGAGGACATTTACGTGAACCCAATAGAATTGTTTCGATGACATGTCATTCAATGCAAGGAAATCAAATGTGGTTTTATGAAGTATACTGATAGTTTATGTAGATTATTTTGATTAGTTTATTTTATTTTTAAGGATGATATGATACGACATGCATCAGGTTATTGTATCGAACTATCAGCAATAAATTATAAAGATATTTGCATGAATACATGTGATCCATTGAATCCCTTTCAAAAATGGTCTTGGAAAAAACGTCTTGACAAAACGACGAACAATTTTTAATATTATTTTTTTTAAAATTTCTTTTATTCTATTTTTATTTTTTGTTTTCTTTTTGGTGCTGTTTTGATTTTTTTATAAATCGGTGATTGATTATTTATGCATAATTGTTATTACATAAAAGAAAAGTATTAAAGCTTGTTTTATTTGTTTTCTCTATAGATTAAAGATGATGAATAATGATGGTACAACAGGAGGGAATAATGTTGGTCCTACACAAACAGATGATCAACAAATGGTAACATCAGCTGATCGTGAAAATTATATAACACGATTGTAAATAATACATTCGAAAAAAAAAATTAAGATTTTATTTTAATTTAAGAATGTATTTTTGTTTTTACTTTAGAACATATCATTTAGGTGGTAATAGAGAAATGGCTAAATATATGGATGATGAAGCAATTGCAGCAAGTGGTGGAAAAGCGGTACAATATTACTCTCGTCTTATTTAATATATATTTAGTTTATTTAGACAATATATAAAAAAACTCTTCAAACGTTATTTCAACGAAATCAACAAATGCTACAACAACAACAACAACAACAATCAAGCATGGCTTCACAGGTGATGAATGAGAATTGAAGTTTTATTTAAACGTTATATTTTTTATTATTTTAAAAGCAACAACAACAACAACAACAGCAGCAGCAGCAAACAATGTATATGACATCTCAATCAACTTCAATGGCTGGCATGTCTCAACAGCCACCTCCTACATATACAATGCAAGCACCATTATCAACATCATCATCATCAATCGCATCGTCAACAACAATGGTTAATATTAAACAAGAACCTCAAATACCAATGTCTAATGTTCAGATGAGATCAAATCCACAAAATCTTCCCATACAACAACAACAGATTAAACAAGAACTTATGGTACCACCGATACCACCACAACAACAACAGATTAAACAAGATTTAATGATACCACCAACACCGCAACAACAACAGCAACAGATTAAACAAGACTTAATGGTACCACCAATGCCTCAACAACAACAACAACAACAACAGATTAAACAAGAATTAATGGCACCATCTATATCGCAACAGCAATCAGGGATACAAGTTCAACAGATAAGACAACAACAACCGTCACAATATCATCCACAACAGCTATCGCAATATAATCAACAACAACAACACTCGCAGTATAATCAACAACAACAATCCTCGCAATATAATCAACAACAACAATCCTCGCAGTATAATCAACAACAACAACAACAACCCTCACAATATAATCAACACCACCAACAACCCTCGCAGTATAATCAACAACAACAACAACAACAACAACCCTCGCAGTACAATCAACAACAACAACAACAACCCTCGCAGTACAATCAACAACAACAACCCTCGCAGTACAATCAACAACAACAACCCTCGCAGTATAATCAACAACAACAACAACCACCATCTCTCCCTAATCAATCTACAACAATTACACCCCAACAACGTACTATAGTTCAGGTAAATTATTATAATAGTTTTAATGAAAGAAAAGTTTGTTTTTTCATGGATTATACAGCATTTACAACAAGTACGTCAACAAAATCATCTTAATCAACAACTTGAATCGACTAATACTGCTCAATTACAGCAACAACAACAACAACAACAGCCATCTAATTCTTCTACGTTACCACAATCATCATCCATAACTAATGGAGGAGCATCATCATCAACATTAACTCCTACGACATCAGGCGGTAGTTCAGATGAAAGTAAAACTATTTCAATTTTATGATGAATTTCTGTAGAAAATCTATTTAGTTTTGCAACAACTTCTTACTAGTCCAAATCCACCTAAACAACCTTCAAATGCTGTTCAAAATGTTGCACAAGCAAGACTACGTACTGTATGTAGAGAATAAAACTAAGTCTAATCTTAATAACATTTTTATTTTTAGATCAATCGAACTGTTCGTAACTCATCCTTACCAACATCTCAAGTTCTTCAACAACCACCACCTAGCCCAATGACACCGTAAATCAGAATATCTTCATTAGGATTAAAAAAATTTTCTAATGTTTATTCGTATTTTCAGAGGTGCTGATCCAATGATGATTGGTAATATTCCATCACCTCATTCTCATCCTGGTATGATGATGCAACAACCACAAACACCAATAGGACCACCTGGTCAAAGTCCATTAGCACGTTATATGATGGCCCAATCACCCCAAAATAGTATCTATCGTCCACAAATGTCTCCAATGAATATGATGAGTAAGATGATTTAAGATTCACTTTTTTTCTTGATACTTTCCTATCTGGGCTATTTTAGATAAAAATATCTGAAAACATCAGGATAAAGTGTGATATGAATCCTATCTATAATGAAGTTTTTACCAAGATCAGACTCTGAGGAAACTTTCTGACGCTAGTAACGAAAAATGTTTTTTTTTTTTTTTTGAAAAATCTAGGAATTTTCAAAAACGCTTTGGATAAAGGCTTTGTAGCCCCAGAAGCTGTGTACAAAATGCACTGTTTAGTTTTCAAAGATTCTATCTCGATGCAAAGTTTTTTAAAACTGAAATTACATACAGTGAAGGTTGATGTCCTTTTTTTTTGTGTCATGTTATAAACGCAAAAATAAAGCAAGATATCATTTAAAGTATATTTGAATATTGAAAACCACGTTGTTTATTAGTTTAAATAATAGAATAAATTTATTTGTTCTATATTAAACGAACAGTTTTTTTTTTCTATATATCACATCAGATTCATTAAAAAATGATTAAATTTATTGTCTGCAGTCGCTTTCGTAAATAAAACAAGAAATGTCTAGTGAACTATATGACACAAGAAAATCTTTCAACAAATATATTATATATTATTTACAAATATTAAACATGAAGATAATTCTTAAAGATGTTTTTTTTTTTCTCCATGGATTATCTATTTAGATTATGCAGGTAGTCCAACAGCAATGATCGATGATGAAATGCATTATTTATATAAATTTTTTACTGATCGTATTCATTATTTAACTAGAATAATAACTCGTTGTCAACAAGAAGGTAAGAATCAGAAGAAAGAAAAATAAATATTACATTTATTCGTTTGATTTTCTCTTTCAGGTCACCATGATAAAGTAGCTAAATATCGACAATTAC